>LVKB01000030.1:19903-30914 GCA_002087885.1 Hepatospora eriocheir
AGAGGTATAAAACTTGCTATTGAATTTACAAAAAAAAATTAATATGTTAAAATTAATAGTGTGTAATTTAAAAAAAATGAATGTACAAACCTTTTTAACATTTTTAACTAAAAGACATTTAACTTAAAGATTTAAATATTACAATATTTATTTTGGAAAACTTTTGATTGTTTAATAAGGAAATTTTAGTGAATAAGGTAAAACAAATCTTTTTTCTACTAAGTTGAAAAAATGAAAAAAAAAATTTTTAACATATTAGTGTAAAAGTTATGATTTGTTTAATAGTCTTAGAAAACACTTTTATAAATTAAAATTTAATAAAAATTTTTTATTATGATTTAAAATTCTGATAATCTTAATAAAAATAGTAATTTTTTGTTAAAAGTATAATTTTAAAAAATCATAAATATACCAAAAAGTATATTTAACCAATAAAAAGTCGATACAAAACAATTATTTATAATAATTAAAATGAAATATTGAATATAATCAATTTATTTATAAATTAGTGATTAAAACATTATTTTCAAATGATAATAAGATTGAATTATTAATTACCAGTTTTAGATGGTAAAATCTTTTTATATAAAAATTATAAGTTTATTTCAAACTAAAAATACTTGAATATCAAGTTAAAATTTTATTATCAATACTTAAGTTTAGAAATAAATTTTTATAAAATTAAAAATTAACTAAGCAAACAAAAGAACAGTAATTTTTAAAAATTAAAAGCAAAAAAAATGTTTAATTGAAAAATTTAAATAAAAAGAAGTTATTTTATATTTCATTATTCTCATATTTTGTCCATAATATATTAAAATTTTCATCAAATAATGAATGCTTTAACCCCATCCAATTTCTCATTCCATAATAATTTCCATTTGACTCATAGTAATCATCATTACTCCTTTTAATAATTTTTTCTTTAATTTCCAAATTAAGTAAGTATTTATCAGTGTTAACTTTCATATTCTCATAATCAAAAAACCCACTCTTAATTATAAACAACTCATCCTTAGTACACCAATTACTATCCCCGTTACATAACAACACTTTACTATACATCTCAATTAGATAATCTCTATCAAATCCATTATTGTTATTAACAATACAAACTTTACCAATTCTCTTAACATTCTTATAAAGATACTCTAAAACTATTTTACCATCCTCAAATGAATATTCTAATAAATAATTACTACCTTCAAAGAAGAAACTAATATGAACAATTTTTTCTTCATAAAAGTTTAAGATTTTGTTGGTTTTTATATTAACAAATTCATAATATTTTTCATCAACCGTTAAGTAATTATTTAATAAGTATCTTATAGTAACTTTACTATTTTCAAGTTTAGTATCAATATGTTTAACTTTAAACACCCCTCCTTTTAAATATAATTCAATTAAAGTTCTACTATTATCTTCCAGTGAATAAAGTATGTTAATTAAAGCATTTCTAACATCATCCTTATAATAAGACTTTTCACAATATCCTTTATTATTTAGTTGGATATGATATGCATTATCATCCAACTTAATAAATTTTATATCATCATTCTCATCTAACATACCATTAACAACCATAATATCATTTCTATAAAATCTTTTAGATTTTCCATATTTAGAAACATCTAATGATTCCTTGTTATATAAAAAGTTTAACTTTCTGAAAAGAGAATAATCTAAGCTTAACACAAATCCAATTTTAAACAATCTATCATCTCCTAAACCAAAACATATTTTAGCTACTTCTACATACAAATTAGAATGATCTATGATGTTATTATTGATATACTCCAATAAGTTAATTATTCTATCAATCTCACTAACCCTATAAACATCAGAAAGTAATAACAAATTAAACAATTCTTTAAACACACTAAATCTATTCCCATCCAATCTGTCTAATAAATTAATTATCTTAGAATAATTAGCTTTTATCACTATCTGATTATTATTTACTATTTTAACCATTGAAGATAAATCAACATCTGAATCATCTACTAAATTTTCAATATACAAGTTGTTATTAAATGGGCATGTGTTAATAGTGTTATTAAGTATTAAAGAATTATTATTATCTTCCGTGTTCATTATTTGATCTAATTCACTATTATTATCTATTAACTGAAAATTGCTATTATTTAATAGTTTTTGTTCAAAACAGTTAAATAAATCATTTTGACAATCGAAAATAAATGGCATTGATTCAATTCTGTCTTTACATGAATTATTCAATAAATCACTCCCATTTACGTTTTTTAATAACTTTCTATATTTAAACAAAATATTTCTTAATTCTTTACCCACCCCCTCTTCGTTATTTACAAATAAATCTTCTTCACTCCATAGATTGTTCCTACTCATTAAAGACTTAATATCATGTTTATAACTACTCTTAATAAATTCTATTTCTTCACTTCTTTTCTTTAGTGGTCTTATAGTTTTTATTACAATATTAGCACCTTTAAGTAAAATTTTCTTATAAATATCTAAATCTTTCAAAATATAATTAAAACAATTAATACACTCACAAAAAGAGTTAGATTTGATGTAAAATCTACTTCTTCTATAAAGATATCCAATTGCCTTATCAGATAAATATTGTGGTGGTTTTTCCATAAAATCAGGATATTCTTTTGGTAAAAGATCCTCTGGTACAGTAGCTGATGAACCTGTCTTAATAAAATCTATTGACTTATTAAATAGTTCTGCTAATTTAAGTGTATCTTCTGAAAATATAGAAGTTTGATCAGCCATGCTCAAATGACTGTTAGCTATTGATCCCAATTGATAATATCTCATATACCTAATAAAGAAATTAACTATATCAGAAAACAAAACAGTTTCTTTTGTTAATACAGCAGCTTTTGATGAATAATCATAAGGCTTAAAAATATGATTTGGTATTAAATCCTTATTCCAAGAAACAGAATAAATATCACCATCCAAATCTGATCCTGAAGCCTGATTAAATAAAGGTCTGTCCCCCTTCTGTGAAAACACAACAACCTCTTTTAGATAATATAATTCCTTTCTATCAACACATTTAACTACTCTTATATCACCCGGATGAACACATGGATTTTTAGCTAATATAGCAATACCCTCTGCAACTACATACTTAAAATCATCCTTATACATTAAAAACATCTCATCTTCTTCTAAAATAGCTAATTCATCAGTTACTCCAATAGCTGATCTACCTTCACTTACTTTGATCCTGCTTTTCTTATTTAGATCATCAAATATATTATTTATAATTGGCACTAATAACTTTCTAAAAAAGGAAAATTCTAAAGAAATAGAATTTTTCTTAAAATAAGGCGAGTGTTTAGCAATAAATGAATTAGGATCTTCAGTAACTTCCTTAATAACATCTAAAATGTAAATATCTTGTAATTTTATAAATACTTCTTTAGGTATTCCTAATCCCTCAAGTATCATAATTATTTGTCTATTTAGGAAAAACTCATTAGATTTAGCTGGTCTACAAACCTCCAAATTTCTATGACTTGAATTAAACTTATTCATACTTGATCTAACTATTAAATCAATAAAATTTTTACTCTCATCATTTATAAGTTTATCACTAACTAATTCATTTGGATTTAATTTACTATTAAAAATTAAGTTATTAAATTTCAAATCATTTCTTATTAACCAATCTTTTAATTCTTTATTATTTTCATTAATATCATCTAAGAAAGGATGATATACAATTACACCTTTACAGCCTGCAAATCTAATTTGTAAGGCACTTGGTAAATAATTCAATTTAAGCTTATTTTTTACTTCATACATTATTTTACCATTACATAACCCAATTCCATCTGTATAACAATAACCATTCTTTTCAATATCAGGAATTGTTATGTATTTTTCTACATCTATTGTTGGTGTTGTACTTGAAAAAGATTGAGCTATTCTTACTGCATATTTACCTATCACTTTTATGTTTTTAAATTCTCCTAACCAGTCCTTAATATAGTCAGCTCCTACCAATCTATCTAGTTTATAATCATAATATGTGCTTACAAACCAAGCTGTATGTTCGTGCATCTGTGAGTTAGTCATTATTAAAAAGAAATATTTTCTATTACCAATAAAGATACCATTTAACATTATTGATCTAAAATAATCATATACACAATCATTATTAATAGTATCATCATTTTTATATTTGGAAGTTAAATTATCATCTCTAAACGAAACTCTTATGAACTTATCATTGTCGAAATATCTTAATATTCTATTAGTTTCTATTGATTGTTCATAATTATAAACTATATTTAATGGTGATATACTCATACTCCTACTTAGATTGTGGAACTTTTTCTTATTGTATGTTACACTTTTTATTAAATTATAAACATTAGCTGATTCAAAACGTTTCTTTAAATTAGAATCTAATATTTTACAGAGGTTTTTAATAAAATCCGGATTACCTTTTCTCTCCTCCTTTATAAACTCAAATACATTCTTATCAAATAATCCATGCATATACCTTCTCTTCCTACTAATTAAACACTTCATATTATAATATTCATCAAAAGTATAATTTTTCTCAATAAAAGTTAAAAAATCATCTAATTCTCTACTACAAAAACTATCAATATTATTCACAGTATTATAATAAATGTTAATATTAAATCTATACAGTATACTAATAATATTAATTAAATATCCCTGGTTATAATGAATAACACTATTACCATTTAGTAACAAGGGTATAGTAATACAAATATCATTATTATCATTAAACTCTTTATACTCATTATTAGAACATCTAGTCCAAATAATTCTATTTAAATAATTTTCTTCAAAGTATAAGATAGAATCAGTCTGGAATACTTTAGGCTTATATCTTAATCCAAAGTATATTTTCAATGAATCACTTATAATATTAATCAATATTAATTCTATATCTTCACTGTTAATTATTATTTTATACTTTTCATAATAATAAATTATACTTTTTAAATGAAATGTTATTAAATTTTCATTATCAATCTTTCTTCTCTTATCTATTAAATCATTATCTGATTTACTTTCTTTAAAATGAGAAAATGAATTAAAGCTAACTAAATCACCTATTTCTATATTGGTACTTTTATAACTACTTATTGAGTAACTAATCATATAAGGTATACAAACGGGTAAATTAATTGTTTCACTTATCAATGATGCCATATTACAAACACTACTAGGACACTCCGCATTAATTACCACACAATCAATTTTATACTCTGTTTTACTTATTAACTGTTTATTTTCATCTATAAAAATTTTTATTGCTTTCTTGTTAAACTCATTCATGTTATTAATGTTCACTTTAAATTTATAAATCATGTTACTTCTCTTATTAATACAAGGTTTAACTTCTTTCTCTATTAAATCGTCTTTCTCTACTATATCTTCTATTAACTCTCTATCATCAACAGGTACTATAATTTGGTATTTATTCACATCACAGACAGCTGTAAACTCAAATTGTATTATCTGATCATTTATTATAATTTTATTATTATTTGGATAAAATTGAGTTAATGACAGGTTGACTTGAAAAGTGTTTTTTAATCCTTTAAATTTTCCATCAATATTAATTATATTATCATCGTTATTAATTATGTTACTCTCACCTATAAATCTATTTAGTATTATTTTAATAAACAACTCAGAATCTTTATCAATACAAATTAACATTTTCTTATCTGAATTTACTTCTAAATAATTATAAAGTACTTTCAACTTGTTAGAAATATGTGATATTGGTAATTTGATTAAAGTATTAACATAATGATAATCATACAACCCCTTGTTATAAATATCAATTAAGTCGGTGTTGAGATCGTATTTACAAACATCTTCTAATTCATAAAAATGAAATTCAGATAATTCTTTAATTAATCTATAATTGGAAATAAAATCAGTTTTTACTTTATTAGTAAAATAGTGAATTATTGGTTCTTCTTGGTTGTTTAAGTGATAATTATAAAACTCAATTGGATTAATAGTTAGTAGTATCTTAATTGGTATGTTATTATGATTGTTTGTTAAATTATTATAACAATCATTAATTGAAGTTATGTTAATTGTGTTAGTATCTATTATAACTGTACTTATGTTTAAACTTGTTATTTCCTTTAGTGAACTGTGTATCTTAACATAATTATTAAACTCAGTCAAATTATATTTATAGTTGTTATTAGTTGTTAGAATGAGTATATCACCTAAATACTCATCTTCAAATGACTTACAGTAGTGTTTAAGAAAAGTTAATATTGACTGTGGGTTATTGAAGTAGATATAACTATCTCTAGACAAAACTGTTACTAATGTTGGTGATATATAATGACCTATATTGTTAAAGTATGATAGTGCTGATTTTCTTAATTGAGATCTTTTAATCATTTTTTAAGGATTAAAATTTTAATTAAAAATATTTTCTAATAATAATTATTTTTTATTATAAAGTTACTAAATCATTTTTAAATACAATTTAATGATATTTTTTTATTTTAGTGATTTCCTGATTGGTTACATTTTTTTATCATAAAAATAAATTAACATAAAGAGGGGTATAATGACAACATTTATTGATTATCTTAAAAGATTTTTTTGTTGTGAGGATATAAATAATGATAATGATAACAAACAAGAAAAACATACTAGTAAAGTTACTAATAACTTTAAATTGAAGTCTGAAACTATTCCAGTAGTTTCTAATTCGAATAAATCAGAAGAAAGTGAAAAAGTAATTTTTGAGAATGAAGAAGATAATTCAATTGATAGTTCACTTACTTTAGAGGAAGATTTATTAAATAGAAACAAATTAAAATTATTACTTGATAATTTCATTAATGATTTGAGTGATGATAGTCAATTAAGTGAAGATTCAATTAAAAATGATGAAAAATTCAAAGATGTGATTAAAGAATATTACAAAGAATTTAAAGATGATAAAAATGATGTTAACAAAGTTTTTTTTAAATTAATTATTCTACTAAATAATAACACAAAAGAAATTACAAGAAGTGATTTAATTGATTATTCTAAAGAATTACTTGAAATGTGTAAGAATGATAATAATCATTTGCCATTTGATAAAGCTCTCGTAGTGTTTAAAACTTTGATAATGTCACTTAATACTAAATCTATTGATGTTGAATATTCAGATACCAAGACAGATTACAATCACACCACAACCATATTTCACAATTCAACTGAAAAACAAATTAAACCTGATATGACTAATAGAACATTTTCATTTAAAGATTCTTTAGAATTCTTTAAGAATCTTTCAGATCAACAATCATCTACCGATCATCGTAACAATGTTCAAAAACTGTATTTACAACCTTCTAATAATGATGAAGTAATAAAAAATTCCTCCATTGATAAATCCGCTCAATCTATCAAAAACATAAATTATGGTAATGAAAATTTTATACCAAAAACATACAATGATGATAATGCAGTTGAATTATCAAACATGTCAGAGTATTAATAAATTTTCTATTAATGTTTGTTTGTATAATTATTTTAAATATAAACATATTTGTATTTGTTTTTTAAATAAAATTGAGGTGTAGTGGCCGAGTGGTCTAAGGCGACTGACTCAAGATCAGTTTCTCGAAAGAGAGCAGGGGTTCGAATCCCTTCTGCACTATAAATTTTTTTATAAAAATTTATAGAAAAAATGGAAAACATAATAGATTATGATGTGTATTTTGATGAAGAATTTATAAGTTTTTATGAGGAAGTAAGACTATCAAAGTTTCATTTTGACAAAGAAAAACAAATTTATAAGTATTTATGTCCGTGTGGTGATTTTTTTCAAATTTCACTAGAAGAATTAGAAGAGGGAGAAAATGTGGCTAAATGCCCATCATGTTCTCTGATTGTATTAGTTATTACTGAATAACAGTTAATAAATGAATTTATTCATTCTTAGTTTCCGGTCCTACCCACTCATAGAGAGGAATAAAACTTTCTATAAATCCACAGTCAGCGAAAAGATTTGGCCAAATCCAAAGCTGTGATTCATATAAAACAAGTGTAATTAAAAATACAATCCATCTCACAACACCTGCTACTAATAAAAACCCTAAAAATCCTAACAAAGGATACTTCATATAATAAAGTGTATATTTGTACCAATTAGGAAAGTAAATTGTAAATATCATTAAAGATACACACACTAAACTTATTAAAGTCAGTATTAAATAAACAATTGAATAATTCTCTTTTTCCCAAATATATTCATCTTCAATAGTAACATCTTTACTTAACACTATCTTTGCATTCTTATCATCTACTGAAACTTTAAAGATGATACCCTCATCAAGTAAACACTCTAATCCTTTTTTAATTTCATCCTCATTAAACCCAGACTTTTTAAGTAGGGAATAGGCATTTTTAGCTTTAAATACTACAACTCTCTTAATATTGTTTAGAACACAACTTTCTGTTTCAACCTTTCTTAATATTTTTTCTACATTCACTCTATTCATTTTTTATTAAAATTTAATTAAGAAGATTTAATGAATTTAAATAATGAACGTAATGATAATAAAAAGTTGAATATTTTAAATAAGAATTTAAGTATTGATGAGTTAGATAGATTGATAGAATTATATAAAGAAAAGATAGAAGAATGCACTGAATTATTAATTAATGAATTTGATATTAAAAGAGAAGATCTTATAAATTTCTATGGAGAAAAATATTTTAATTAAATTATTTGATTTATATTTGTAAATTAGTTTTTATTTAAGTGTTAATTAACTTTTCATTTAAATGTTATTATAAATTGAAATGTTTGTTTTTAAAAGTCATCATAATTGAAATATTTATTAAAAATTTAATAATTCTTTAAAAAAAAATATTTGTTATTTCTTTTTATATTAAAAAGTAAATGTTTTAATTTAATTTACTTATAAGTAAAATTTTTCTTTTTGCCCTTAAATGATGTTTTTATTATCAATTGATTTAGTTTTATCCGTAACACAAAATCCAATGTTCATAAATTCTAATCCAAGGATAATTAAAGATACTAATTGTGAATATGATAAAAAAACTGATTTAAATTCTAGTGACAAATCTTATTTTTTAATTGATGAATTCGATACTAATACATCTCTTTCATCCATAAAACTAAGTAGCAGTTCAACTAATGAGTGTCAATTGCTTTATCTATCAGAATCTTCATTTATAGATAAAAACAATTCCAATGTGGAAGATTCAAACAATTCCAGTGATGAAATAATTAAATCAAAGGAAGATATTGAAAAATCTGAAAAAAATTTACTGCTTGATAAAAATAGTAAAAATATAATTGGAATATATAACTTTAGCTACTTTTATAATCATTCAATAATCATTTTAAAGTCTGTAAAAAATTTTATTGAATCATTTTTTAACTATTAAATGAATAAAAATGATTTTTTTAGAATGTTTTTATAAAAAGTATGTTTAGTGACAGCTTAAAATTTTTATATCGGTTTTAATAGATATATTTTTATAAATTCTTTTTACATTTAAAATATTATTATAATGTTTTAAAATTAAAAGTATAAATATAAGTAAATTAGCAAAAAATATTTTTCAAATAGATTAAAAGGTTCTTAAGTTGTTGTTTATTTAAATTTTTTATTGATATTGTTAAATAAAATAATAAAAACTTACAAAATACATAATAAAATATTTATTTCTTTAAGATCAATTTATCTTTAAATGTCAATTGTTTAACAACAAAATTAATTTTAAATGTAAATATTTCTTGTATAAATTTAATATCTTTTTAAAAATCATCCAACCTTTTGCCATTGAGATTAAAACTTTTATTTCTTTTAAATAGTATGATATTCTCTTTACTTTGTTGTTTATTATATTCTAATTTACATTTAAGTTTGTTTAAAATAACAAGATCATATATCAAAAATTATTTATTTCAACTTCCCTACTTCTTAAGTAAAAAATATTAAAAAAGAAAAGAAGTCTTTTTATAAAAGTATCTTTAACTTTATTATCATTTATTCTTTAACTATTTATTTAATAAAATCAAATGATGTTATTCTGTTTTTATTTTAATCATTTTAAATTAAAATAATCCACATCTTAATAAAAATCGTTTGAATATTGAATAATTCTAATACCTTCACTAATTTTATATAATATTAAAGATTAAATACATTTTTTTAATACGTAATTATTAGTTAAAAATGATGAATGTAGAAAAAGAGATAAGATAATTAAAAACAATTTTATCAATTTAAATATTTATTTTATATGTCTAATAATTATTTATTTAGAAAGAAAATTATTATAGTTTGTATATTTAAAGAATATATCAGTGATTAAAACACAATTTTTAATATCAGTACTCTTGAACTTTAAAAAACTTTAATTATTTTTAAAATTAAAAAGTATAAACTTGATTAATCATTATTTATTAACATTTTAAATTGATCAAAAACACTTTACAGTTTTTAAAACCGTTAAATATTTATTTAAAAAGTATGTTATAAATATGTAGTTTTTAATCATTGGTTTATAAATTAAAAAATAACTAACTTTATTAAAAAATGATGATATGATCAAATAATTATTTAATAAAAAGTATTATTAAAAAAATTTAAAGAGTTAATTAGTTAATTTTTTTATTTCTATCAAATTGAACAATAGAATAAATATTTTAATAAATTATGATGATAATTACAGTAGCAGTATATGATTATATTGAAAAATAATCAAACAGTATTGATATAAACATATTAATTACTTAATTTTTAATAGTTTTTTTGTTTATAAAATAAGATAATCAAAAAATAGATTGTACAGATTATAAATAAACAATAGATAGATATAACTTTGGTATCTGATACGAATCATATGAGGTTATATATATTATCATTTTCTATAAAAAGAATTGGATCAAGTCTGAAATTTTCCCCCTGATAATAACAACTCGGAAATTTTCCCCCTTTAATAAAAAAATAAAAAAATT
>LVKB01000005.1:0-24327 GCA_002087885.1 Hepatospora eriocheir
TACCACATCCTGATGGTCCCAGTAATGCAATTAATTTTCCTGGTTTGACTGTACCAGATACACCTTTAACTAAAAATTTCCCCTGATCTGTTCTAACTCTTACATCACAAAATGTAATTTGTATCGGTTGAGTTTTATTTTGTGATAACAATTTAATTTTGTCTGATTCACCAAAAGTTCTTTGTATATCTAAATCAGCAAGTTTAAGTATTTTGTCTTTCCTTTCAACATTTTCATTTTTTATGTTTAATGTCTTGTCTGTCATTCTTTTTAAAAGACTCTCTTGCTTTTCAATATTTTAGTTCATTTTAGGGGAAATGACAATTTTTTTTATATAAAAAATAACAAATCACTTTTTTTAATTGTTATTGTTAAAATTTAATTAAAAACATGTTTAATAACATTGGTTAATGTTTTCATACCAACATCAAAAATATAGAACATTCTAAACTTTAAATTTTTACCCCTATAAATTCTATTAATAAATTAATAACAAATAATTTTTTTAAAAATAACTAACCTTTGATTAAGAATTTAACAAAAAAGATTATATTGAGTTATAACACTAACTACATTAAACTCAATAGTTTATTATTATCTAACACTTTAATTATTAATGTTTTATTAAAAAAGTTTTTTAATAAATTGATTTATTTTAAATTTATTAATATTAATAAACTAAAATTCGTTTCAAATTATAATTTTTTATTATTAAATTATACTTTTCTAATAAATTTCAATTTTCTATCAAAACATAGTTGTTTATTTAATATTTTTTTCTATTAAAAAAACTATAATTTTTGATTAAATTTTTGTGATCAAAATATTTATTAAAATACTGATTGCTTACTGTAAATTATAATTTATTTATTTTTTTAATCAATTACATAATTTGTTAATAAAAAAATAAATTATACTCTTAAATTTATTATTTAATATTGTTAAATTTTTATAATCAAAACTCAAATGTAATAAAAAAATATTTAAAAAAAATATTTTTATTAAAAATGATTAAAAAATTACCAGATCAATTAATAACAAAAATAACAGCAGGTGAAGTTATAACATCATATTATTCAGCAGTAAAAGAATTATTAGAAAATGCACTTGATGCTAACAGTACATCAATTACAATACAAATAGGTAAGAACACTCTCACACCAAATATTAGTATTAGAGATAATGGAACCGGAATAGACGAATCTGATTTAGAATTACTTTGTGCAAACAATTGTACCTCTAAATGCACAACCACAATAAAAAATGTACACACTTATGGATTCAGGGGTGAAGCATTACATGCCATATCACTAGCATGTCAACAAATTAAAGTTAATACAATTAAGAGTAATAATAATCTTGGATTTAGTTGTATTTATAAAGACGGTGTTTTAATTGAGAAAAAGTTAATTCAATTAAGCTTTAATCAAGGCACTGAAATAACAGTAGAGAATTTATTTCATAACAATTTTATAAGAAAAAGTGAATATTTAACTAAGAAGATGTATAACAAAGTAAATGATTTAATTAAAACATATACAGCTGTTAATTTAAATATTTCAATAAACAATTCACAATACAACAACCTTAATGAGTCAGTGTCAGATTTATTTAAATTAACAACATACCATCTTATAGATAAACCACAATACAAAGTAATTTATTCTCACTATAATATCAATACTTTTTATTTAACAGTAAATAATAGAAAAGTAAACAATAAAGAATTAAGAAAGTTACTATTCAAGAATCGAACCAATACATTCCTATTTATATCATTATATTCAAACGAGATAGATTTTAATATTCATCCATCAAAAGATGAAGTTTTAATAGAAAATAAAGAAGTTTATGAAAGTATAATTAATGAAGTAAATAATTATTTAAATTTAAATGTAATAACATCAAATTCTATAGAAACTAATAGTTTAAATTTAACAAATAAAGATAAAATTAAACCTTTTAATAAGCAATATAGTTCATCTTTTATTAAACAATTAAAATTAAGTAATTCTTTTAAAGATGATGATTTAATAGAAAATGAGTTAACTGAAAATGAGTTAACTGAAAATGAGTTAACTGAAAATAATTTAACTGAAAAAAAGTTTATAGAAAATGATTTGATAGAAAAAAAATTAATAGAAAATGATTTAACAACTAATGAGTTAATAGAAAAAACGTTAACTAAAAATAATTTAATAGAAAATAATTTAATAGAAAAAACGTTATCAACTAATAATTTAATAGAAAAAAAGTATAAATTAAAATGTAAATTAAAAGAATTAATTTATATAGGAACATATAAATTAAATAATGAAACATATTCAATATGTGAATTAAATAATTCATTAATAGAATGTTATCCAATAAATAATTTAGATAAGAAATTAATAGAAATCAAAAGTAATATGAATAGTGAATTTAAAGATCAAATAATCTATTATAGAATAATAATTAATATGAAAGAAGTTTATAAAAAATTTAAAAGGATTTAAATAAAATAAATTAAATAAAAGTTTTATTAGAATGAAAGAATTATTAAAATTATTAGAGAATGAAATTCATAAAACAAACAGTAATGAATATGATAAATTTATAAGTAAGTTAACAGAGATTATAAGAGAGGAGATTAGCAAATACCAAAAGATAAATGAAGGTATTATTAAAGATATCGATATAAAGAAAGAAGAGTTAGAGAAATTAAGAATAGAGATAGGTGAGTTAGACAGTAAAGAGATAGAAGATGATAATTTACTAGTAAAACTAAATAAATATATAGAAGAAAGAGATAGTTTAATTTCTATGAAAAATGAATTAAAAACTAAGATAGATAATTTAAGAATCGAGTGTGAAAAGTACCGGAAGTTACTAGAATTAGATGAAGATGAAAGTTTAGAAGAAAACAATCTAATTGGAGTACAAAGATACTATGAATATAAAATAAAAGAGTATGTTAAATTAGTTGAGAAAAGAGAAGAATTAAGGGATGATTATATAAAAGAAATTGATGAAATTTCCTCACAACTCAAAATAAAAACTGAAACAGATAAATCAATATTTGAACTAAAAGAAACTTTAGATCATTTAAATCAAAAATTAAATAAAAATAAACAAACACATAAAGAACTAATAAAAGATATAAAAGAAAGGGAATCAGTTTTAATTTCATTTAATTTAATTGAAAGTATAATTTTTGATGAAATTTTTACAGATAAGTATATTTTAATGTTAAAAGAATACAAAGAAAAATTATTAGAAATAGAAAATGATAATATTGAACGTATTTTTAATAAATATCATAATGAGCTAGTTAGTTTAAGAGAAATATTTCAATTAAATACAGGTGAGTCTTCAGATAAGAATTTACAGAAAGTTATTGAAGAAATAAAAAATTTAAAGTGTAGAAAGGATGATTTTTTAGAAATTAAGACTTTTATTGATGAGAGAGTTGATTTATTAAAATCAATGGAAGAGTTTGAAAAATTAGCAAGTGATCCGAAAAGATTGTTTAAATCTTCTTTTCAACTTAATAAAGAAGAGAAATTTAGAAAAACTGCTTATCCTAACCTCATCAAATTAGAAGAGTCTATTTTTAACAAAATTGAAAATTATGAAAGAAAACATGGAAAGTTTATTTTTAATAGAATTGAATATAAAGATTTCTTAAAGAGAGAAATTGAAAACAGAGGGTTGTTAATAACATTTGATACTCCACAGAGAAAGAAATTGAAAAATTTAAAATAAAACTTTTTATTTGATTTGTTTTAGTTTTAAATATTTAAAATGAAAGTTATGTTTTGAATCAAAATGAGATTATTAATTTTTAAGTTAATCAGTTGTGTGTTTTTTACAACAGAAAAAGGATTCTTAACAATAAATGATCGTGGTATTCTCACTGTTGATTCAAATGAAAAAAATGCAGGAAATTTTGAATTTATTCATCTAAATAGAGATCAATCAACTTCTTTTAAACTAAAATTTGGTAAAAATTTTATTGTGAAAAAGAAAGGAAAAAATAACTATTTTTATTTAAGCTCAGATAGTGGAAAAAATGATTTTTTTACTATGAAATTAGTTCCAACAAACAGTGGTAATAAATTCCATATCAATCATAATGGTGAGTGTTTAAGTTTATTAAAGAATGGTTATAATCAAACTGTTACTAGGAATGATTGTGGTGATGATAATGTATTGTTGTTTAATTATCATAAAGTAATTGGACATGAACCTCAAATTATTAGTTAATAAATTTATTTATTTTTTGTTTTATATCCGTTTTGGGATTAAATTAAAATAATGTTTTTGTTTGACTTTATGTTAAAATTTATGATTACAATTATTGTGAATATCGTTCGTTGTATAAAGTTCCAGGAAATTAACACTGGTATGTTTATTGCACTTGATAACAGTAAAGAACCTAAACTTATTCTTAAAAATAAACTAAATGAGGGGGCAAATTTCATTATTAAAAGCGGGTTGGAAAACAATAGTGAATATGTCAATCTCACATTTGGTAAAAATACAACTACTTATAAAAATTCTGATGGAACTTTTGTTAAAAATTCTGAAAAAAATTCAAGAAATCAGTATTTTCAAATTGAAATTCTTAAAGACAACATTGTTAAAATTAGATATTTAAATTATTGTTTTGGTGTTAAAAAGGAAGATTCTAATATTCTTACTAGGGTTGAATGTAATGAAAAACAGGCTAAGGTTTTTAGGATGTTAGATCAGCAGGGTAAGCCATTACAATTAACTCAAAGTAGTAAAGTGATAGTCGGAAATTCTTCTAATAAAACCGTCTTTGTAAAAAATTCTGGAAATACTTTAGAAGATGACTATTTCCATTTACAGTAAATAAAATAATTTTATTTTTTATTAATTTAAAAACTTGATGATGAGGATGAAGAAGAGGAGGATGATATACCTATTTTCTTTAGTTGTTTACGATATGACGTGGGATTACAAGGTTGTGAATTCATAAAATTCATACTACTCATACTATCACTACTTGAATCATAACTTTTCATTTTTGAATAAAAATCACTACTATTACTATAATCAAAATAAGAGTTGTCGTTATAAGAATCATATGGGTTGTTATTATAATTATTATTGTAATTATTGTATGGATTGTTATTATAATTATTTTGATTTATCACATAAAATAAATTATCACTTCTATTACAATAATTTGATAGCACAAATCGTATTTTTCTTCCATATCGTCTTAATTTAACACATTTATCATTTTTTGTCATTAATTTTACAGGTCCTCCATCTTCATTTGATAAAACTACGTAAATATTTAAAGATTTTTTTAAAAACCCTTTTCTTTTTGCATTTAACTTTCCATCTCTTATTTCAATGGGTTTTCCATTTGCTAATAATTTATAACTTCCATCTGAATTTTTTTCTACACTAAACTTTGTGTATCTGTTTCTACTTGTAGTTAATATACCTCTTTCAAGATGTAAAAAATTATTTCTTCCGGATTTTAATAAAAATATATCTTCAATACTGGTAGTTATGATTAGTTTTAATAGAAAATTAAATACCTTCATATGATTTGTAAACATTTTAAAACTATTTTGTTTTAATCTTCAAACATTATTTCAAAAATAAAAATATCAAATATTTCTAAAATTTTGTTAATTATACTTAGATTATAATTAATAATTTTTTTATTTAATTTTTTAAACAGATTTATCTTATTTCATTTGTTTTTTTGTAAATCATTGTTTTTAATCGTTATAAAATATTTTTCATAAAGTGAAATTTTACTAAAAGTTTTCAACAGTTTTTATAAAATCTTATTTTGTTTTTATTATTAAAAAGTTTTAACAACTTATTTCAAAATTAAAAATAAGATTTTAGATGATTTAAAAATAAAAAATCTATCTTAGTTAAAAAAAATCTTTTTGGTATTTTTTAAATTAAAATTAAAAATTTTTTAATAAAAAAGTATAATTTTCTTTCTTAAAAGGTTTACTTTTTCATTAAATATTTCTGTTAATAAAATTTTTATCACTGATGAAACAATTATGAAACATAAAAATCAATAAAATGTAAAAGTAAACAATATCAAATAATATGGAAAGCAACAATTATAAGTCTTTATTAGGAAAACTTGTAAAAACTGATTATACATTTTTAAGTTTATTAGATCAAATATATTCAAACCCAGCAGAAATACTAAATCTATTAAGTTCAAAAGATGTATCAGCCAATGATTTAAGACAGTTCAATGAAGTGGTAAAACAAATAACAATATTTTATCCTAATGATGTTAATTTAAGAGAAAATATTTTAGAATGTCTTGCAAAAATTTTAATTTTTAATCCCGGTGCCAGATTTTTCTTACTGCTTAATTGTGATGATTTGAAAGATGTAGTTATTAATAATTTAGATATAAATGGAAAAGATAGAATTAACTTATTGGCATACTTTGTACATAAATTAATTAATACTGAAACAAGATTACCTTATGGTTATGATTGTGATATGTATTATGCAATTGATTGTTATGTTAATATTTATAATGTCATTCCTGATGAAAGGATACTTAAATGGGCTAAATGTACAAATAAGAGTGAATTGAGGTATTTAACACCCCAAGTGTCTATAGAGAACTTGTTTTATAACGAGATATATTATGTTGCTCAGATTGATATTTTAAAAGAATTAATAGATCATTTAGGAAATTTAGAATACGTAATGGTTAAAATTCAACTACTTAAAGCTAAAATGAGTGAGGAAAATATAGCAACGATGGTTATTAAGATTATGAATGAAAATGATTATGAAATTGATAATTTAATAGAAATTCTCAAAGTCATGGATTCATTTAAATTTTTCCATTTGATAACCAAATATGGAAGGTTAAAACCAGAGATCATTTATAAACTCTCTGAATATTTTTATAACAATTTCCACACTATTGACATAGTATACATAGATTGTTTATTAGTTTACTTTGAAAACATCAACTTAATAACCACTCCAGATTTAAAGTTACTTTTAAAATCATCATTACTTCCATATGTTGTTTGTAACTATTCAAGATTTGAAATACTATTTAAAATATTAATTGAGAGAGGATTAACAGAATATAGTTTTAATTTACTGTTGGATTTGAATTCAAATGATAAGTTGTTGATAAAGAAAATTACACATTTAATAGAATTACCAGCAACTACCAAAACTAACAATCACATACTCACTAAACTATTAAAGATTAAGATGAGATATGATTATTATGATCCTAAGGATTTATTAAAGATAATATTTTATTTCCAAAACAAGAAATTACTAAAAAAATTTATAAATGATAATGGAGTGATGTTATTAATGATAGATCATTTTAAAGAAAATGATACAATGAATGAATTTAATAGAATTTGTATTAAATCCCTTATAAAATTAGGTATTCAATTAGATTCATTTAAGTTTGTAAAGAACACAACATCAAATTACAATAAGTGTGTTAAAGAATCATTAAGTACTAAAGACACAACCTTAAATGAAGGAATATATTTAAATGAACACACTGGAATGATCAACATAAAAGACATTGAAAGTAAAACTTTTACTTTAGAGTTCAAAGTAGAAAGTTTTGATAGTTCGGAAACTAAAATATGTAAAATTAGTAATAAAACAGACAACATAACAATCAGTAATGAGGGATGTAAATCCTATAAAATAATTTACAAAAACAACCAATTGAAAATATTTTCAGACCATAATTTACTAGAAAAAGTAAAATTTAAGAATATTAAAAATATTTCCATAACAGGAAACATCTACTTAAAGTATTTAGTTTATTATGAAACGAATATAAAATTAAACGTACCCAAATCAGAAAAGGATTTATACGTTGATTACATATATGAGTTAAAAAAGGTACTCAGATATAGACAAATCTATGGAGTACTAATGAACCATCTAGGAACCTTTAAATTTATTAAGGAAAGTAAAAGAAATGAAGATAAAATAGAAACAAAAGATATACTTTTTTATAAATAAAATCTATTAATAAGTTTATTTATTGTACATTCCTTGAATTATATAATAAAAGAATTTGTGAATTTCAGTGTTTTCAAATTGAATGTCATCAACAAATCTTTGAGGAAGAATACAATTTTCATTCTTATAGAGTTTGTATTGATAAGAATTGTTAATTTCTTTTAAACCAAAACTGAGATATTTTTTTAAGTTGTTACTTTCCCTTTCTATTGTAACAAAATATTCGTTATTATCGTTATTAATTGTGATGCCTAATAACTTCTGATAAATATATATTACATTGTTTAATGATCTTAATTCATCATTTTCTTTTCTTAATTGTTTAATTAAATCATTCTCATTAAAATCAAAATTATTATCTCCTTTTTTTATTTCTTTATCAATTTTTTTGTTAACTCTTTTATTTAATAATTTTTCATCAACTTCTTTAAAATTCTTATTTAAATTGAGAAATTCATCATTTGAATTATTTGAAACATTAACAATACTCTTTTGTGATTTTAATGGTGTTTTATTAACTTTTTTTGGGGTTTTAAAAACGAGTGTCTTTCTCTTTGCCATTAAGAAGGGAATAAAAATTTTAATAAGAAAAATAAATAAAAGAAGACTTTGTTTATTCTTCTTCACTTTGATCTTTGATCATCTGTTTATGTCTCGTGATCATTGTGAACCAATAATTTCTATCCTCTTCAATATCAAATCCTAAGATTATTCCATTGGATAGTAAAAGTCTATAAGGGTGACTTGCGTTATACGAAATCCCTTTTTCTGCTTCACAGTCTAATGTATTCCAGTCTCCTTTAGCTGGTCTACTTCCATCACATTTGTGATATACCAACTTTCCTGTTCTAAGTAATACGAAGTATTTCTGATGCCACAAACAACAACATATTGGTCTTTTCTTGAAGGCAAATCCTTCACATATTATCATGTCTTTCTCTCTATATTTTAATACTTCGGAATCTTCTACTGGATATAATAATGTTGTTGGGACATATGAATTTACTTCTACTACTTCATCATTTTCTGCAAATGATACTGATTTACTATTTCCTCCTTTGGAATTTAATGATTCTTTAGACTTACTTCCTTCTTTGGAATTTAATGATTCCTTAGACTTACTTCCTTCTTTGGAATTTAATGATTCCTTAGAATTATTTAATGAATTTTCTTTTGATGGTTGTTTATTTATTACCCTACCCATCAAATTCTTTTTATTTACTGAATTATTATCACTCATATTAGAATTATTATCACTTAAATTAGAATTATTATCACTCATGTTATTATTACTTGTTTTAGAATCATTCAATTTAGAATTTGATCCATTAACACTCATATTAGAATCATTTAATTTAGAATCAGATTGCTTTCCTTCAATTGAATTTGATCCATGTACTCCTTTAGTTGATGAAACTATTGATTCTTCCTCACTTTGAACTGTCATTACTGAATTTCTTTTTTTATCTGATTCATCCTTATCAGAATTATTCATCCCAACAAAATCTTTTACTTTCTCTTTTCCTTCTTCTATTTTATCATCATCTAATGCATCTTCAATTTTCTTTTTTATACTGCTTTCTTCGTTATTTTCAGATGCCATTTATAAGGGGTAAGTTAAATAATTTTTTTTAAATATTTTTAAAGGGGAAACTTATTTACAAAAATTTAATCATTTGAATTTCTCTCCTCCAAATATATTTGTAAAAGAATTGCCGGGTTTATATAAAACGTCTTGTTTTCTACCTCTTTTTTTGATCTCTTTAAAAATGCTCGTGAGTTTTGAAAGTAAATTTGGATGATCCTTGGATTTAAATTTAATAAGAGTGCATGATTTTCTTTTAATGCGTTATTTGGTGTTTGTACTATTTTAAAAACTCTTTCTAGCACTCTCTTCTGAAGATAACTCTTTTTTGTATATTTTGGTCTTTCTTTATCTCCGTTCTTAAGACTCTTTAACTTTAATAATCCTAATAGAGCTTCAGCATATAAAATTGATTTTGGGTCTTTATCATCAAACATATGCAATTTGAATGAGTTTCACAATATTTTAAAATTCGCATGATTTGTTTCTTTTTATATACAAATAAATAAAAAAATTTCATTTTTAATTAAACAGATTTTTTAAGAAAGAAAAGTATTGATTTAACATAGAAAGTTATAGTTTTTAAATAAAGATTAATTAACAATTTTATTTACTTAAAAAGAAGAAACAACTTTTTTTGTTTTTTTGTTATCCTCGTAAATTTTTTTAGAAAGAGTGTTAAATAAAACACAACAACAATCAGAAGTATTAACAAACTCAATAAAATCAATGATAAAATTAACAAAATCAGTTATCATTTTACAATCATTATCATTCGCAAATTTAATCTGATTCAATTCAGTTTTACACGTCATAACTAAATCAAGAATTTCATTATTCTTGTAAATTTTTTGAGCATCATTAGGAATTGTAATATCTTCATCATCTAAGTTTAATGAATTATACACTTCAAATAAATACATAACTTTACTAACAAATAAATCAATTATCTTAGAAATGTGAGTTTCTTTATCAACAATATGAGTTTCTTTATCAAAAATATGTGTGTTTCCACAAATATTATAAAGCTTTTCACCGGCAGAAGATTCGTAATCTCTAATTTTAGCATGAATTGTTAATTTTAACATATCACTTGTAATAATTTCTCCCTTTGCATTATTTCTAATAAGATCAACTAATGGCATTATGTGATCATATGATTCATAGAACATTTTAGCAAATTTATTGTTTCTAAATATTGTTAGAATCTTTTTTATAGGACTATAAGGAAAAACGGTTTTAACATAAAGATCATTCAATGCCTCAAGATACATTATTACATCACGATCATTATTTTGTTGTTTAAATAGCTCCCTAATTATCAGTCTCAAATAGTCAATGGTTTTATCTTGTAATTTCTTATAAAAAATTCTAAATGATTCTCTGAATGGATCTTTTTCAAATTCTTCATTGTTATCAACATTTTCATATTTTTCAATAATCATTTTAAGATCATTCTTTTTATCTTCAAATGTAGATAAACATCTTAAAATTTTTTTAAAATCTTCAAACATTTCCAATTGTATGTTATATCTCTTGTTAATATATTCAATATATAATGAAGTATCTATAGTTTCGCCTTCCCACTTCATATAAACATTTAAAGCTTCTTCTACTTGTTTATAAAACTCCTTTTCCTCTTGATCTAAACTAATTGGTAAACAGATATAGACAGTTTTAACTTTTATCTTTAAAAAATTAATAATTTCATCTTCTTCATTGTTAAAATTACTGTTTATAATCTTAAAAATATTTAAAAGATTGTTTAATATGCTAAACATGGGGTTTTTTATAAAACTTTTTAAATATCAATTTAATTTTCCCTTTTTATTATAAAAATTAAGAAATAAATGAAATTCTAAAGTTATTATTCATAATTAATTTAAATGTTCTTTTGATTTAATCATTTTTAATTTAAAAAACAAATAGTTATTTACAATATAAATTTAATTAATCAATTTATCTTTTGATTGTAGAAAATTAACATTTTTTATAAATTTGATTAAAATAATCATTTTAAATGATTTAATTGAAATAATAATATTTTATTAAATTTTTAAAAATAATTGTTTTAATCAAATTTATTGTTGATTTAAAAAATGCTATCTATTTATTTATAAAATACTTTAAAAAAGATAAAAGAATAACTAATAAATGAATTTATTATTAAATGTTTTAATTTTAATTTATAACTTATATAAAATAGAATTTAAAAAAAATTTTAAGATATGTTTTTAATTGCATATCTTTAAAGCTTAGCTTTTTAAAATAAAATTTTTATAAAAATTTTACATTTGATTATAAAATAATTTAATATGATAATTATATGTTTAAAACAATTTGTTAGATGTGATTTATTTAAGAATTAATAAGTTTTAATATTATAGTCAACCTGTAAATTGTTATAATTAAAAGACATGTGTTTACATTGACCTTTAAAGATTAAATATATGTTTAAACTAATTTAAAGATAATAGAACATGATAAAGAGAAAGGTATTAAACTATTATTCAGATATAAAATTTAATAATAATTCTAAATCTATTTATACTTTTTAATATAAAATAGTTTAAAAAAAAGATATTTAATAAAATTTTATAATTTTTAATTCTAAATCTATTTATTGTAAAGAAAAAAACCGTAAATTTATGAATTTTTTAAACAATCAACAAAAACCTATTAATTTCTTATTTACTATTAATATTTGTTTAAAACATTAATTAAATCATCGAAAATATTTTAAAACCAATTCATGATCTTTTCTATCAGTTAAACAAAACTAATTTATTGTACTAATAAAAAAATGAAGGTTGATTAAAAAACAAAGAAAGTAAAGCATCAAAATTCGTAATTTGAGAATCGTTTTTAAATCCTATTAATGAATATATAAATATGGTTTCTGATATACTTATTATAAAATTAATTTTTTTATTAAAATTTTCAATATCTTTCTTAAAAATAAATTAATTGTAAAAGAATAACCTTTATAATTTAAATCATCTTTTTCCTGAATAAATTATATTTTTTATCTAATTAAAATTTTTTAAGAAATTTTATTTAAATACTGTTATTACAAACTTATTTAAATTTTGTTCAAAAATATTGTTATTTAAACTAAATTTAAGATCTTATTCAAATGTATTTTTATGATATTTTCTAAGTATTTAAATTGTTTTACTTTAAAAATACTATTTTAGTATTATCATTAAGTCTTTATAATTCTTAATTTCTACTTATATTTTTCTATAAAAACTTTAAATTTTTTGATTTGATTAAATATTTCTTCACCAAGTCTTGAATCTGGTGTATTTCTTTTTACAAAATTTCATCAGGTACATATAATATTACAAATTACACTATCTATTACTAAAATAAATTAAAATTTAATAAAAATACTTTTCTATAAAATCTTAAGTAAATTCTTTAGTTTCTATTTTAAGAGTCAATTTTTATAAAAATCACACAAATTCAAATTTTATAAAAAAAATAACAAATAATAAAATATTTTAATAAATATTATTGATAGCTCTTCGTATTTTAAGATTATGAGATTTAGATAACTCAGTAAAAAATATTGAACTCCCTTCAAAATTAATAAATCCAATGAAATCATAAATAAAATTAATATAATCATTTATCTTATCATTATTTAAATTTTCAAACTTCTTTTTCTTATCCTCACAGAATCTAAAAAAATTATTAATTTCTTCTTTTGTAAAACTTACTTTGTTGCTACCAGCAATCATAAATTTTAATTTATTATTATTGGGAGTATAATATTCATTAACTACATATATTAACTTTTTTAAAAACTTATGTAAAATCTCAGTAAAAATTTCATCATTTAAACTCGAACTATTAAGTTTAATATTTTCAGGAATAATCTTTTTATATTCATCATCTGAAACAACATGATTATCAGCTTTCTTTCCTAAAATGTCAATGATGGGTAAAATTTTATCATAAGACATAAAGAACATTTTTATAAAACTTCTTATTCTAAAAATCTTATAAATCTTTTCCAAAAGATCAATAGAAGTATCTAATCTATTAAATAAATTAACATAATAGTAAACTGTTTTTATAACAGAACGATCATCCAATTTTTCCTCCGTTACATCAAATAGATTTTTATATATTGGTATTAATTTATCATACTCCACATTTATTAACTGATATAAATATTTAAAATAAATTCTAACTATATGCTTTTCCTTAGTTTTATTTGAGTGTTTGTTTTTAAAATCTTCAATAAAATCTTTTAATCTATCCTTCCATTCTAAACTTTCAATTTCAGGATAATGTACCCAAGCTTCTATCAACAAAAGAAGGTTCTTTTCATATTTCTTAGATTTCTCATAACAATCTTTAATAACTAATTCATGTAATTTTAAATTTTGCTCAATCTCTGAAGATTTTAAAGAAGAATTATCATCAGTTTGTACTGGTTTTGATTGAGTAGAATCAACATCTGTATTTGTAACCTTTACAATATTAATCAGATAAATTATGATATTATTCATGGGGTATTAAAAATTTTTATTATTTATAAAATCATTTAATCAATTTTAATCATTTAAAAAATATTAAAGATTTCATAAAACAATTTTCTTTTTAAATATTTTTTATAAACAATTGTTTTTTTTGATCATTTAAATCTGATTCATTTATATATTTTATGATTATTTATTTATTGAATTTTTAACATTTAAAAAGAAAATATAAAAATAGAATTTTATAAATAAATTAGTTTTTATTATTTAAAAAAGAATTTAATTATTATTTAATTTTTACTCGGTGTTTATAAAAATTAAATAATATTTAAAAATAACAAATGATTTTAATTTTATATAATATAAAATATTATTCTAATTGATTGAATTATAAAAAAACCAATTTTAAACATTTATTTTATAAAAACTTAATCATTTTGTTGTGATTTTATAAAAACTATCAAAGTATAAAAGATATTATGTTTTTAAAACAAAATATTGATTAATATGATTAAATTATTATTTGATAAATTATATTTTTTATATTAAATTGTCTTTAAACCTGTCATATGTTTAAAAAAATTATATTTTAATTAAAACAAAGAATTTATTGATTAGTTAAGCAAAAAATTTTTAAAAGAAACATATTTAAAATTGTTATAAAATTGAATAATCATTTGATTTTCTAAGATTACAAATCAATAAAAATTTTTTTCTTATAATTTATATAAAATTAAACTATCAAAAATTGATTTAAAAAATTAAAAGTTTGTTTATTTAATTTTTTGCTCTTTCTTCATAGTAAATAATTAAAAGATCATAAGAACTAAGTTTAACAGTTTGATTTTCAATTTCACCATTAATTCTTCTATGAAAAGTTCTTTTATTCTGAAAGTATATTTGTATAATCTTTGGATCAAGACTTAAAATAAGTGATAAATTTTCCTTTAATTCATTATTTGGTCTTTGAATTATTTTAAATACCCTGTCTAATACTCTTTTTTGTAAATCAGTCTTTCTTGTATACTTAGGTCTGTTAGTATTTGCATTTTTCATACTCTTGAGTTTGAGTAATCCTAATAAAGCATCTACACATCTCTCATCAATATTCAATTTAATATTAAGATTTCCATCCTCATGATTACCTATAATCATTATTAAAGGGTAAAAATAAAATCTACTATTTCCTTATTAAAAATAAACAATTGTTTCATTTGTGCGCTATAAAGAATTAAAATTTGATTTATTAATTTAATAAACAACAAGTCTTTTTAATTAATTTCTTTTCATAAAAGAAGAAATTAAAATTGATTTTTTAATATTGACAAACAATAAAGATTCTATTTCTAAAAATTTTAAAAATTTTTAGAAATAGAATTTAATTAAAATTTGTTTATTTATTTTGTTTTAAATTAGTAATTAAAGAATCTTTTGTATATGCTTTGTATGGAATATTTGAATAATTCAGAAATAGAGTTTGTTAAAGAGCCAAATAGATTAGAAAAATCTACCAAGTCTAAAATAATAGTTGAATCCTCACTATTTAACACCTATAACTATCTACATGAGGATAATACTAAAGTACTCTCAGCTAAAAGAACACTAAGTGGATTTAGTATATACGCACACAATGAAGGAGATAGCTCCAATGAAAGTTTTTTAATAGGAAAATTAAGAGCAAATATATTTGGTACAAAATATTCATTGGAGTTAGACAATGAACCACTACATGTAAATTATGATTTAGCATTTCTTAAGAAAGATAAACCAAGATCATTTAATGTTCAATTAGGTCATCTAAATTTGGAAAATAAACAACCAATTTACAATCCAGACACCAACAGCTATTCATTAAATTTCAGTGGAAGAGTAACCATTGCGAGTGTAAAGAACTTTCAAATAATTCATAAACTTGATCCAACTTTCATAACCCTCACATTCGGAAAAGAAAATTCAAACTCCTATATTTTAGATTTTACTCACCCCTGGTCTCCTATAAAAGCATTTTGTGTGGGTTTAACAGCATTAGATCATAAACTTGGATTTGAATAAAAATATTTTAACAAACTAATTTATTAATCTTTCTGCCTTCTTTCAACTTTCTTAATAAGCCTCTGTTCTGTTCCGAATCTTTTAGCAGCTTTCTTTCTATTTTCTTTTCTTGATCTACGTGGCAATTTATCAATTTCTTCATTAAATGTTCTTTTAATTACATACTGCTTTTCAATTTCTCTAAGAGACTCTTCTGAGTTGTAGAGATGAGCCAATGCTTTAGATCTCTGAATACCAAATTCGGTTTTCATTTTAAAAACATAAATCTGATTTTTTGGAATCGAATAATTTACACTTAATTCATCAACAATAACAGCCTTATTAGGTGTAGCTTGGTTAGAATGTGTTATCTCCATGCACAACTCCTTTCTATTCAATACTTGATTTGTAAATGATTTGGTTATTTTCAAATGAACTGACATTTCTTAGGGTTAAAAATTTTATTAAAAATTATTTGAGAGACTTTAATTTTTCATAGATTGATTTTGTTCTTAAAAGAGCTTCTTTACATTCAGAAAAATCTTTCCCTTTTAATTTCAACTTACACATTTCTAATGTATAAAAAGCATACATTTTATCTACTTCTATTTTAATTTGATCTTTTGTTTTAATTCCTACCGCTCTTAAATTTAAATTATCTATTTCATTTTCTAATTTAACTAACAAGCTTTTTATTTCTTTCATTTAAAAACTTTTTATCAAAAATTTAATAAAAAGTTTAATAAAAAAATTTAATAAAAACCGAAAATGTCCCAAAAAGTTGCAGGTTTTTCAGGTTCTGGCGCTATTTTAGTAAAATCAAATATCATTAAATTGTCTAAATTTTCATCTTCATTATAAAATTTAGTAAAATCAACAATATCTAAATATCCTTTATGACCAGAATCATAACTCAATACATCATCTATTTCACTCTCAGTAGGTTCGATTCCCATCTTTTCAAAGATTTTTATTAACACATTCTTATCAAGTCTGTGATTTTTATCTAAATCAAATATTTTAAAAAGATAGTGAATTCTCTTAACTCGAGAAGAATCTTTATGGAATATCGAAAGAAAGTCAAGAAAATATCCGAAATTCATCTTCTCAAAGTCATTCTCACTATCTTCTGTATTTTGAAGCAGTAAATGTCTAAAAGGATTACAGTTAAATTCTGGTATCATTTCAAAGTCTGTAAAACTTAAAAATCCGCATTCTTTCCGATCTAAATATACAAATCTTTCAAAGAGTGCAGATATTTCCTCTTTGCTAAACACCGTATCGTTTACTAAAAACTCTAATTCTTTGTTACTCAATTTTTCTTCATAGAGGTTGACCATTTAAATTTTTTATAAAAAATCAATTTTATTCTAAATAATCAAAATCTTCTTCTAAACCAAAATTTAAGTTAAAATCTTTTCTTTCCATGTTAAACTTCTGACAAACAAAATTTTGTAATGTAAAGATGTTATCAGTGTGTGTGTTAATTTTATTTTTAGAGTCTTCTATTTCTTTTTCCATTTTTTTATATTCTTCTTTAGAATATCTTTTAAGATTCTCCTTTATATCTTCTATTCGTTCAAAGTTTACTTTAAGATCTTCATACTCATTCAATAGTTTATTTCTTTCATCTGTACATTCGTTAGTTATTTCAAGATCACTTACAATTTTTTCTAGTTTTTTGTTTTCTTCTTTAAAATTTGCTATTGAAATATCAAGCTTTTCTATCTCAGTGCAATAATAATGTTCTTTATCATACTTAAATCTCCAATAATAATTAGATTGTCCTACTTTTTCACACTTTATTAAAGACTCATCAACTAATTCTTGAATTATATCTTTTACTGCCATAGATGATATATTACAGTGTTTAGATAACTTTCTTTCTAATTCTTTAATTGTATAAACTTTTGATGTTTCTGTAAAAAATGTTATGATTTTAGTAAACTTTTCATCTTTTGAAACTCTTTTCGTCATTTTGTTAAAAATTTTTATAAATTTTTTAAATCAAACAAATTTTATTCAAACTTTAAATTGTTATTAAATTTAACTAAACCGTTATTAGTAAAATATCCCATTTCAATTCTCTTCTCAAATTTTACTCTCTTTGCAGCTCTTCCAGTCTTCTTTCTATGTTTAATGGCTTTCTTAACTACCGGTGTTTGTGCTCTAACTTTTCCTGCTTTATTTATTGATATTCCTGGCATTTGAGGGTTAAAAAATTTTTGTAAAAATTGTTAAAAAATGGCTTTCGTTTTTGATTTCTATAGAAATGTGGTTGATGATACTAAATCATCTTTTATTAACTCAGCTGTTACTTCAAGCTTTAATTTAATTACTGAATCAGTTGGTAATTTCTTTATGGATTGTCATAAATCAATTAAAGAAACTATTGAAAATGTTCAATATCAAGTCATTTACTCAAGTGTTACTTATCTTCTTAAATTTATTTCTTTTAATTCTTCATTTAGAGATAACGTGGCTTTATTTATCACTTCTGTTATCATTGGATTAAGAAATGGAACATGGTTTGCTCTTAAAAACGGTTTTATGGCTATTTTATTACAAAAAGTTTATAATATTCTAGATCCTATGATTATTCTATCAAAATTAATAAAATAAATTTATTGATTTAAACAAAACCACGTTTCATTTACATCTAATAAATTCATTGAAGAATCATCATTTTCTTCTTCTAAATTTGAAAAATACATTTCATCAAATTTTTTTCTATTTAATGATAATGTTTTTTGATCATCACTATTTAATGATGAATTAAATTTAAACATACTAAAACATGTGTTTAATTGTTCAATTTGATTTTTATAAAATTGAATATTACTCTTTGGAATTGAATTAGGATTAACAATATAATTAATAAGTTTAAAAAGAGTATTAATTTGTACTTCTGGATCATCATAATCCTTTGAAATATCAAACGAATAAAATTCCTCTTTTGGTATTTTAATTTCCTCTTTAAAAAAATTAAAATGTTCATCAATTATCAAATCCTTTTTGTTTTTCAAAAAAGGAAATTTAAATATAAAATGAGTATCAATTAACTCGTTTAAACATTTCATTCTAATTAGAGGTATTACTGATACATTCTTTATTCTTGCTAATTCAATTGCAAATAATGATCCTGTATAGATTCCACAAAATGATTCAATTTTAGCTATTGGTTCTATTACTTCAATTACTTTTAATAAATTTTTAAGTAGAGCTTCCTTTGTTGGCGAATATTCAGTTTTAAAAGGTAATTGAATGTAAGCAACATTAATTTCTTTCAAATGAAAATATTCATTCCAGTTATTTTTCATTTCATTTAATTCTAAAAATTTATCACAAATCATAACTAGCATTTTATTAGAAGAATAATTAACCATTTGAATTTTTAAAGTGACATTTTCTATATCTGCAATTCCAGATAACATTTCCATATGATTAATTTCATTACATACATATGGGGTTGGTTTAAAAACTAACCTGTAAATTAAGTTTATTATTAGATTATTAAAAATTCCCATTTTAAGGGTTAAATATTTTTTATTATTTTATTCAAAAATTTTATTTTATTTAAAAATCATTTTATTCAAAAATTTTAAATAAAAATTTTTTTATTAACAAATGAAAGAAGAAGATAATAAAGTTAAATTAATTATATATGAATTTAATCAATGTGATCCTAAGAAATGTTCTGGACATAGATTGGTTAAATTTAATAAAGTAAAACCAATCTCTATTAAATCTAGATTTAACGGTATAATGTTATCCCCAGAAGCTGATAAGTTTATTTCAAAAGAAGATTTAAATTTAATTAAAAAATTTGGATTAGGAACAATTGATTGTAGTTGGAATAAGATAGATGAATTTAATTTTAAAAGTCTTAAATCAATTAAAAGTAGAGAAAGACACTTGCCATTTTTATACGCTGGTAACACTATTAATTACGGAAAACCATATAAATTAAATTGTTTAGAAGCTTATGCTAGTGCCTTGTATATACTCGGATTTAAAGAACAATCAATTGATTTATTTGAAGGATTTTCATACGTTAAAGGATTTTTTAATTTTAATAAAGAATTATTAGAGAAATATTCAAATTGTGAAACAAATGAGGAAATTAAAAAAACACAGGAAGAAATTTTAAAAAATAAATAAATATTTAATGATTTTATTAAAAAATATCAATATTAATATAAAAAAGTATAAAAATGTCAATTAAAGAAACTAAATAAATTGCAATTGTTCTATCAAATAAAAAATTAATACCAACTAAAGTATTCATATTATTATAAAAAGATATTAATCCACAAAGCAATAAGAATGATAGGTAATTAATAAACTCAATTAAATCAATTTTCACTTCTTTGAGTAAAACTACTCTTGGAAAGATAATGTAGCTTAAAAAGGAAATTAAAGCAGAAAATATTTCATAATCACCACTCAACATAAAAAACTTTTTTATCTCAAAACAAACAGAATTATACTCTAAATTAATAAGTGAATAAACTATTTGGCTAATAAAAAAGATAATAGTGGTGTTAATTTTACTAACTCTATTAAACTTTTTAATAATATTCCTAATTAGTAAAATACCAATTAAAAAACGATAATCAATATGAATACACAATAAAACCATTATAAAATAATCAATTGATATAAATGATAAAAATAAAATAGCATCATCAGATAAACAATAATATATAATATATTGAATGTCTTTTATAATACTCTCATAATCTACAAATCTAATATTATTAGAATCAAATAAAGAATCAACAATGTATAACACAAATATAAATGCCTTTATATATAAATGAGATTCTGAACTAATTCTTTCAATTTCAAAATGTTTAAATTTTTCTATAAAAGTATAATAAAAAAGAAACAAATAAAAATTATTTTCATAGTAAGTAAGAGCAAGTAAATAAACAATATCTCTGAATGCAAATGAAAAATATGAAAATGATTCAATTATAATTCCTACATGAACAATATTAATTTCCTTAAATGTAACAACAAATATAATCAATAATAACAACATAGCTATAAAATACAAATACAAATTAATATCATTTGATTGAATCAAACTAAAATCTAATTCTTGTTCAAATACAGTTTTAGTATTTTCACTGTTCACAGGAATTGATAATCCAAATAAGTAACATATTGTGTTTAAAATATTATTTTGTCTAACAAATATTAATTCCTTCTGTTTTGTGTTCATCCATTTAAATTCATCATCACTTTCAATATTAAATTTGTTCTGTTTATTTTTTAAAAATTCATTGAAAACATTCACTTCTTTTTCTTTACTGTAAATAAAACTTAAAGTTGATGATATTTCTTTTTTTGATGAACATCCATGTTCACCTTGATCAGTTACTCCATGATCTGATGTAATTATTAGTAATGTATCATTATCTATGTTATCTACTATTTGGTTTATGTATCTATTGTACACTTTCATCACATCTTCTATTAATTGATTATTTATTCCATATACATGACCTAATGCATCTAAATTTATCAGATGTATAAATGATGCATCATAATTTCTAAATTTAGAAATAAATCTATTAAAACATTTTTCTTCTAAATTAAATAACTGGTGTTTAGAATATGAGGGTATTAAATCTAAAAAGTCAACTTTTGTTTCCAAGTTTTTTAAATAATCATACCACATGTCATCACCTGATATACTAACTTTGTAGTTATTTAATATAAATTGATTGATCATATTGTCTATTTCTATGCTATTATGATAAAAGAAAAGAAGTTTTGATATTAAAGTTTTTCTAGCACCAGTAATTAAAGTAAATGTTCTTGATGATGTTATAGTTGGTAAATCTGTTATTGATAAACAGTTTATAATATTAACTTTATCATTCTTTATCTTAAAGTTATTGTAATAATACCCCTTGTTATTTGTTTCTTCCCATCCATCATATCTTAAACCATCTATTATAACATATATAAGCTTCTTAAAGTGCTTTTCTTTAAATGGTTCATTATTTATTTCATAGGAATATTTATGTGAAGATAACAAAGAGATTATGAAGATTACAAATGATAATAACAATCCAAATAGTGTTATTAAATGTATTTTCTTAAAGAATTTAGTTCTTAATGTTAATATTTTCTTTGTTCTCATCATTCTATTAAAATTAATCATATTTAAATAAGATTTTTTTATTTTTCAAATAATTAAATTAAATTGAAAAACTGATTGATATTTAAATAATTAATAATATTTTAATATGTTAAAATGTAAATTTTATAATAAAAAGTATTAAAGTTATTGTAAAAGCTATTTTAATTTATTAATTAGTAATTTAATGAATAATTAGAAATATTGTTATTGTGTCATAAAAACAATATCAATTTTTATTTAAAAATAATTTTAAAGAAATCAGAGTTTTATAAAAGAGTTTAATTATAGAAATAATAATGATTATAAAAGAAATAGTAATTTTATATTATAAAAGTAATAGTATCATTTTGAATAAAATGTATTATTAAGAATAAATTACAGATTATACTTTGTTATAAAAATCACTTATATATTTGTGTGTTTATTTTTAAACAGATTTAATAATTTAAACATTTCATTTCAAAAGTTTTAAAATAAAAAAATGGAAAAGATAACAACTCATTTTTTATAATTTTTATTTTCCAAAAATATTTATAAAAACCTAATTAAGATTTTTAAAACATTTATTAACTAATTAATTATCCACGTAGTTGTTTTCATCAATATTATTTAAAAATACATTCAATTTTTCTTTAATCTCTTTTATCATTTTTAAAACTCTCTTATTTTTATAACATTTTATTTTACATTCAATCTCAGTAATTAATTTCTTAATCAATATTTTTTCAGCTTCTAAATCATTGTTTTCTCGTTTATTCATAAATAAATTCTCCTTAAATAATTCTAAAATTTCATAAGTTTCACAGTAAAATGTTAAAGATTCTTCCTCATTTTCCTTAAATTTTTTTAAATCAATATTAAACTTATTTAATATCTCATCGAAATTCTTTTCATAAATAAACAGTTGTTTTTTATTTACTTTAACAACAATTTTATAAATGTTTTTTAGCTTTTTATCATAATAATAAACCATGAATATTAATTTCTTAAGCATGACAGATTCACTTTCAGATATTGTTGAAGAAGAATTAAAATCATACAGACAACATTCAGATGGAAAGCAATCTTTGATTTCTTTTTCAAATCGTTTGTATTTTTCATATTTATTATTAAATTTTTTAAACTTTAATTGACTAATTACTTCTACATACAAGTCATAAATTTCCATTCTTATTTTTATAAAACTTTCTATCTTCTTATCTTCTGTTAAAGTTTGAAAATTTTCACATTTATAAGTCGAAAAAATTTTCTTAGCTAAATCAAAAGAGTAAAAGTCAATAAAACTAAAAAAAACATCATCTTCTTCTTCCAATAATACACTAATATTTAATTCATTATCATCATATACTACTTTAAATATTTGGTTAAAAAAATCAACCATTTCTTTTTTATAATCTTCATCGTTCAACTTAATCTTATTTAGCTTATCGATACAATTGTTTAAATTTCCTTTTTTATCAACTTTTATATCTTTAAATAATTCTTTTAAAAAATTAACTTGAATGTTTCTAAACACAATGTTCATTTCTTTTATTAAAATATATACCTCTTCAATGTTTATAACATTTACACATCTTACACTAACAACCATAAAAATATTCTTGGTTAACATACTACTTAAAATAATTATTAACATGCTTCTCATATTTTAATTATCAAAAAAATATAATTTAAATATTTTTAAGAAATATTTGTGTTCTATTTTTTGATAATTAAAATATTTGTTTGTAATATTAAATTTTATTTGTTAGAATGTAAAAAAATCTTATTCTTTTTGTCGTATCCTTCAAAATGAGTAAATTGTTTATTTAAGTAACAAAGAATATTTGAATAGATTTTGATTGATTTGACAGGTGATATATTTAAAGAAAATATTTTATTTAACCCATAGAAATTAAATACAGGATGAGTGAAGAGTATTTAAGTAAGAGAGAGACAGATGATATTAGAGATGAGTCAGATATAGAGAGTAGCCCTTACGCAGGGAGTAAGGAAGACACTTATGGATCAATGGAAAGACTTAATAAACTTTGTTC
>LVKB01000005.1:27672-51564 GCA_002087885.1 Hepatospora eriocheir
TTAAACTAGTCATTAATTATTTTTGAACATTTTTACATATTCATTATTTTTAAATAAAAACATTTTAAATGTTTTAATAGGAAAATTAATTATTTTTTAAAAAATAAATTTATTTATTTATTTAACTCTTCTGTGATAACCTTCCCATATATACGTAAAATAAAAGAGATTAAAAACAAATATTTTTCCATAAAGGGTATAATAAATTTAAAAAAAACCAATTTTATTTTATTTATAGAGTTTTCGATTAAAAAGTTAGTCTTTGCAATCAAATGTAAAATTAAAAAAACAGGCTACTTAAATATAAAATATTTTCAATTAAATATAAAATATTTTTTAAAAATATTATTTTTTATCCCTTATAATGTTTAATAGACATGAAAAAACAGACAGATATTAGAAGAAAGATGGTATCAGAGTAACCAGGCACTATCTAGAGGTAATTATAAAACTATGAGCTTTTAGAAAGAAAAAAGATAAGAATAAAAGTTCTTCAAGACTATCTTTTAAAGATATCTCTATCGCACTGAACATAAACTACAACACTCTCTGTAAAATCTTTAAGACGTTTTTATTTGCATCTGATGTTTATTTAAGACAATACGGTAGAGACAGACGTTCTTAACTTATGTTAAAACAAAATAAACAGTTGTTGTCTGGTTTGACTCTGATCTTATATTAAAATTTAAGGATTTAGTCGACAAAGTTGATGAATTATTTAGGGCATGTTCGGAAATTTTACTATAATAAAATGAATTAACCATGGTAAAATTTAACCATAGTAATTTTTTCGAACAAAATAAATAAATTAACGCGATAAAAAGTTTACCATGGTTAAACAAACAAATTATGTTCGAAAATTTTACCATAATTTTTTTAAAAAAATTACAACCCATAAATAAAAGATTAAAATTAATATAACTGTATTTTTACTTTCTGATGATAACAAAAAATACATAACATGTAAACAATATATCAATGAAACTTATTTTCATTCTAGAAGCTGGTCTGATGAAATTTTAACGAATGGTCTTGAATTAAAATCAACGAAAGTTTTAGATTAAACAGAGAATCAATTGTTTTACTTACAAGAATATTTTATATGCATTCAAATACATTGTTTGTGGTTTTTTAATACAAATTTCGGTATTGTTTCGATTGGCGCCCCATGATCGGATTAGCGCCCAAAATTATATATATATAAATTCTAATAAAATTTTAAAAATATATAACCCTTATGATTTATGAAATATTGTTGCAGATTTTGGGGAGGAAGAATCTTTTTTGACCTTTCTGGAGGAAAGTGGCTGCCTAAAACCCATGGTGGAAAAGTTTTGTAAGTTTTGCGGCAGCAACAGACTCTCTGTAAGGTCAAGAAAGAGAGTCGAGCAGGTGCACTTCTTTCTCTGATGCAAGTCGTATCGAAGAGAATATATGCTCTTCGAAAATATCTTTTTTGTTATGAAGAAGGGAGAACACGACTTGCTACACCTGTCCAATCATTGATAAAGCTGATATTCCTATATTTTGAGGGTAGGACGATAAAATACATTATGTCTGCAACTCAAATTAAAAAAAGTGAAGTTGTTATCAATTAGACAAACTTTATAAGGTTGTAAACACATGATTATATTATAAGTGGAAAATTAGGAGGAGAGTGCAAAGTTGTACAAATCGACAAATCTCTGTTTAGAGGTTGTCGAAAGTATAACCGTTGCAGATTACTTCTTGATGACTTTATGGAGAGTCTTGATGATGCTGACCGTAAAAATAATTATGGTGAACGTGTCAATGGACCATGGGTTTTTAGCATGGCTGAAGAAGGATCCAGGAAGGTCAAAATATTTGTTGTGAAAAAGAGAGATCGTGATTCTCTGCTTCCTCTCCTACTTGAACACGTGAATAAGAGTAGTATTATCCACAGTGATGATCAGAAAGCTTATTCTGGACTAGGTACTGTGTTTAACGACCATAAGGTCGTTAATCATTCAGAAAATTTTGTTGACCTTAATACTCGTTGCCATACTCAATTAATTGAGTGTATTTGGGGTCAAGCAAAATTAAAGATAATAAAGAATAAGATGGGAACTACCCTTACAATGTTACTGTTGGGTGAACCAACTTTAGTTACCAATTTATGTTTATGTCATTGTGACACTTCTGAAACTTCAGTTTCAGAAAATAATATAAAAAGAAAATTGTTTAAATAAATTATCTTGTGAAAAAGAAAGAGTTTACTAAAAAGGAAATAAGTGACCCGTTAGATAAGCTAACAGCTACAAAGCCATTTGAGCTTTTTCTGTTTCTGTTATCAATTTAAAGAAAAATCTTTTGAAAATTTTTTAAAAATAATAGGAAACAATAATTAATAAATATTTTTACTGAAAAAATTATATATATAAAATTTGAGGCGTTAATCCGATTATGGGTCGCCAATCGAAACGGTACCCAAATTTCTCGTATTTTTATATTTTATAAGGAGAAAAATGTCATATAGAGATTTAGTATCAAAATTTGGCATATAAGTTTCAACAGCACATTTATATGGTAAAGAAGTTGTTGAAATAATATTAATATTAAAAAATGATTGTTGTAGTCATTCTGTTTACGCGCGCTGAATTGTAGGTAGTTCTCAAATATTGATTTTAATTTCAATTTATTGTTACTCATTTTTAATTCTTAGGGTGAAGAATTTTTAAAATTAAAATTTAAAAAATTGAATGTTCTAAATTTAAATTTTTATCATTGGTGGGTTGATCGTTAAGACAATCACCATAATTATATTAAACTACCTAACATTAAAGAATTTGAAAATTATCAAATAAATTCATGTTATAATCTAATTTTCTTAATACTATATTGGTTATGGATGGTACACATATTTTAATTACCAATCTAACTAATAGTAGAGGAAGATTTATAAACAGAAAAAGACATGCAAATATAAATTTTTTTATACCGACTAACGCAAATTTTAAAATAAGATATCTTTTTGGCGGCATATTTGGATCATCACATGATTTAACTGTGTTTAAATTGTCAAAAACTAAAGAATGGTGTGACAATATTTTTATTGATACTAAGTTAAATTATCATATATTGGGTGATGCAGCATATCCAAATTTTGATTATATTAAAAATCATTTAAAGATATACTAAATGATTATCAGTCATGATATATTGATTTACTAATACCACAGAGAGTGATTGTTGAGAAGACAATTGATCTTTTTAATGGAAAATTTCAAAGATTTCGTCATAAAATAAAGAATGGTGAAAACAAATTTAATTCTAAAATGGTTTATGCAGCTATAACTATTTATAATTTGACATTAAATGATAGATTAAACAACACACAAGATCAATTAATTAATGAAATAATAAATGAAGAAATTACAAATCAATAAAATAAAATTTGTTAGTCTTTACAAAATCTTTGTATAATTTCTAGTATCTTATTGCCGTAACTACTGTTACTGCTGTGAGGAATTGGTATATAATATTTTTTCGGAGTAAGTAATTTATATATTCCTTAAATATTAAAAAAACAATTTACAATTATTACTTACTTAGACTAAGTAAAAAGGTTTTTAATCTTTGTCATGTTGTGACATGACATCTTTCTCTACTTTAAAGGACTTTACCCCATTAACACTTAAAACTATTCTCTTATCACCTGTATTAACAGTAAGTACATTGCCAAAGGTATTAATAGAAATAATTTCATATGGTTCAAGGTATTTGCTAGATAGCTTATGACTATAGGTATTTTTAATAGAAATTTTATCACCTATAGTATAAGTCCTTCTTTTAAAATTATCAGGTGTAAGATTAGTATTCTGTTTATTTGTTTTGTTAGGAATTCTTAAACCTAGAATATCAAATTTACTGTGATTGTAAAGTAATTCATTAGGAGAACAATTAATCGAAGAGTGATATGAGTTATTAATCACATTTTAGATATTAGTGATGGTGTTGTAAAAATCATTTCCTTTTTGAGTGCACAAACTATCTGTAATTGTTCTATTTATTCTTTCTGCTATTGAATTACTATGGGATAATATATAGAACTAAACAATTTTTAACGTTATATGTATTGCAAAGTGATAAGATAGGCTGACCAATAAATTGTTTCCCCTAATCAGAGAGCAGAGCTTTTGGCTGACCATATTTGATTAACCAACTTTCAATAGCTTTAGCTACATTGTCTGAAGTAATATTTTTTAATATATGTAAATTTACTAATCTTGAATGCATGTCAATTATTGTTAATATATAAACTTTGCCTTCACCATCTTTAAATTCAGAAAGGGTATATGGACCTACTAGATCAGTATCAATTAGTTCATTAAAATTATCTTTACTTAAATGATAAAAGAACTTATTCTCACGTACGTAGTCTTTAGAAGATTGACATTTAATACATCCTTTTGTAAATTCTTCAATTTGTGATTTAAGATTGATTCCAAAATAATAGTTTTTTATAGTATTATAGAGTCTAGACGTACCTGGATAAACTAGTAATTCATGAACCTTTGAAATAAAATCATTCATAGCAGGTTTTGATATAAATATTGATTATCGTCAGTTATTAATAAATTTTCATCATTAAAATTTTTTATTTTTAACCCTTAATTTTACAATCAGATTGATTAAAACCTTTTTGCCAATAAATAATATCATTAACGGATATAAGATTCTTTGACGTATCAGATTTTTATAATCATTAATGAGTGAGATGAAGAATTGTCATTTACAAATCTAAACATATAATCCGCAGCAAGGTTACGAGATTCTTCGACATGTATAAAAGTTAAATCATACTCTGATAGGGCTATTTTCTAGTGAGCAATTCTTTGATTAGATGGTGAATCAAGATATGTAAGATTCTTGGAGTCTGTATAAACGGTAATTTGGTACCCCCAAATCATATTCTTAAAATGTTTAATACCTTTAACTATCGCCAAAAGTTCCTTTTCAGCTTTAGTATAATTTCTCTCAGCTGACAATAATTTGTAACTATAAGTCGCAATTAGTCTATTACCTTGGAACAATAGTGCAGATAATCCCACATCGGAAACACCAGAATATAACTTAAACTTCTTAGTATAATTTGGATGGGATAAAAGGACTTACTTACTTATTAAATCAAATATTTTAACACAGATGATTTCATCTTTTTTTGTCCACTCAAAAGATTTAGAATTATTTTTCAATTTATCAGTTAAAGGTATAAGTATTTTGCTCAAGTCAGGTAAAAAGTCCCTGAACCAGTTTACAAATCCAAGAAACTTTTGAAGTTGTTTTACATTTTGAGATTCGTGAAGATTTCTTATATTATCTATCTTATCCATGTCAGCTTTTATTCCTTGATTAGAAATAATAAACCCGATGTATTTAACTTCATATTGGATAAATTTACTTTTATCGAAGTTAATTTTGACATTATGATTTTTAAGTAATTCAAGTATAATTTTGCAATGTTGAATGTGATCGTGTATGTTTTCACTATGTATTAGGATGTCGTCTAAGTATACTTTAACGAAATCCAGAACATTTAAAATTTGTTGCATTACACGTTGAAAAACACGTGGGGCATTTTTAAGTCCAAAAGGTATTCTTGTAAATTCATACAAGTCATTTGGTAATGCAAAAGCAGTCTTATGGGTGTCATTACTATCAATTTTAATCTGATAATATCCCTTTTCCATATCTAGTTGTGAAAATATTTTAGCTCCAGATAAGTCACATACTAACTCCTTCGTAGAAGGGAAAGGGTATGCATCATCAATAGTGATGGAGTTTAATTTTCTATAATCTATTAATAATCGTAATCTTCCATCTGGTTTTCGCTTGACAAACCAAAGAGAGGCATATGAGGAATCAAACCTCTTAATTATGTTTTTACCAAGTAATTCGTCAATATGATCTTTAAGTTCTGATGCAATTTTGTGAGGAATGCTATAAAGTTTTTTCCCCACTGGTTTAAAACTCGATAGTTTTATTTGAAAAGATGCATTTTTAATTGGTTCGTTTATATTTATGGAAGTAGAGTACTCTTCAATGACTTTATTCAGTTCATCATTTGGTTTATTTGAGTTTTCAATATTCAAGAACTTATTATCATTTTCCAGTTTAGATATTTCAAAAGTCTGATCACCTATCTTTATTTCATTATCTTTGAACGAAACAATTACATCATTCCTTTTTAAGAATTTTTTACCTATTATTATTTCTAAATTTGGATTTTGATAATTTAAAAGTCTTGATTGAATATTATTGACTCAGTTGGACCTAAGGAAAAGGTAAGGTTTATCTTTCTATTAATCTTAACAATTGAACTATTTCCTATAGTTACTTGGGTAGCCTTTGACAAATGTTAGGTTTTAGATTTAGTTTTTTAATCAAACCACTTGTTATAAAACAATGGTCAGCACCTGTATTCACAAGTATATTGTAAATTTCTTCATCAATTTTTTCAGGTATTACTAGCGCATTAGATGATGTACTTGATTTGAAATCAGTCGAATTAAGAAGATAATGTTGATTTAATTTATTGATATTTTGATTATATTGACTATTTGTATTTACTTGTTTTATATTTGCATTAGAATTATTTTTAATTTATATTTCAAAAAATTTCATTTAAACCTTACGTAATGAATTTTGTAATTCGATAATATCTAATGAAGTTAAACGTGATGCTTCAATTTGTAACCAGTTAGGCATGCCAGCGACATAGATTTCAGAAAGTTTGCGTTCAGGCAGTCTATCTTTTTTAGGTAGGCAAGCGTTCATCTTTTTAGTAATATCCATAAATGACTCTGTATAGTTATCTATATTACCATATTTTACTAATTTCATTTTCTTGAGGAAATCTTTGAAATATACATAATTTTCTTCGTTAAAAACCAACGCCTTGAGATTTTATGTTTTAACATTGACACTTGTGCCACCACTGATTGAATCATGATATTTAGAATCAATTACCATATGGAGTAAATTGATTTGTTTCTCTGTACTGGTGATTTTGCACCGTCTAATGACTAGTTTGAGTTGGTCAATCCATTTTAATAAGTATTGTCTATAGATATCACTTAACATTTCAAGTTCTACTACAGGACCTTTGGATTGTCCAATAAAGGTTTCAAACTTTTAATTTTGAGTTGGTATAAATTCCTTAGTATCACCTATTGCTCCAAGTTGTAGTGGGTTTTTAAAATATTACATTTTAGTATTATTAGTATTATTATTGTTGTTCGCAACAGGTTTTGAATTCAAATTACCGTAACTGTTGTTACTGCTATGAGGAATAGGCATATAATATTTTTCGGGTAAGTAATTTATTAATTCCTTAAATATTAATATTGTTTATAAATGAACAAAGTTAATTAATATTTCAATATTAAAAAAGAATTTACAATTATTACTTACTTAGACTAAGTAAAAAGGTTTTTAATCTTTGTCATGTTGTGACATGACACTTATCATTACTCTGTTTTTAATTCATCAGTTATTTTTTCTAATCTTGTTACCCTTTCATCTTTAGTCTGTGTTTCTTCTGGTGATTTAATTAATTTTTCTAATAAAAAATTCTTTTGCCGGGAATCTTCTCTGAAAAAATCCATCATTGTTGAAAAATTATATTTTGTCTTCTTCTCCTTTTTAGTGATATTATCGTTATCACTTATTTGCTAATTCGCTTTTAAATTCTTATCATAGTCGATATTCAAAAAATCATGATAATTTGTAGTAACCAATTCACACCAGTTTATTTCATTATTCAAAATATCTTGATAAAATTTACACTTCACTCCACCACTACCACTTTTGTGTGATTCTAAACTAAAATTTCTAATTTTTTTATTAAATATTATGTTTTTACTGAGTTCTAAAACGCCAAATTTATAATTAAACTCTAATATAATTTTATTAAATACTAAAGTAATCTTGTATATGTTTGTCTTAAACATTTCAAATTTCTTATAACATATTTCATTGTTTTTTAAATAAATTTATCATTTAGTTTCTTAGTCTAAAAATTTTGTAACAAATTCGAGATAAAAAGTTAACCCTAATAACTACCAAGGATAAAAAATATTTAAAAAAATAATTTAACAATGGTTAATTTTGAGAACAAAGAAAAATAATTTTACCATTATAAATTTTATCATAGTAAAAAATTCGAACGCAAAAAAAAATAAATAAACAATGGTAAAAATTTCATCAAATTTTTATAGAAATTTATTTAAATAAATAACCTGATAAAATTTTCGAACATGTCCTAAGTAACAATATAATTTCACTGTGGCTTATTCGATTTACAACTAAACAATCCTAGCGGCTTTGATTGTTAAACTAAAATTTCACAAACTTCAATGTCACTTCCATTTGTATAAATGATATTATGATAACTGGATAATAAATAATGTTTTCTTTTTGGATCAACAAAAATTAATTTTATAATATCCATTTGTCGTTTGTAAATTTAAATTGATGTTTTTACTAGTCGTGTGTGTTTAGATAGTCAAACTTGATAAAAGATTAAGAAATAAAATTTAAACTTATTAATAAAACCAATTAGTAATTAAAAATTTTTCTGTTAACAGGTGTTTATGTTATTAAAATAGTTTATAAATTCATCTGTTTTAGGTTATATGTTTTCACTGTTCATAATAAAACAAAGATCTTTAACTTGAGTTGAACATCAGTTGCCTTTTTTGTATTTATTTTTACATTATTAGTTATTAACATTTCTAAAACGGATTTAATGTGTTCAACAATTTTATATTCATTAAAAAAACAAGCAGTGATATCATCGAGATAAGCACAACTAAAATATAGATGCCATAAAAGTTATTTATTGTTTACTAAAGGTTAGTAATATATTTGAGGTCTAAAGAGTATTTTAAACAATTCATTTCTTCCTAAAAGTGCAACTAAGGCTGTTTTAAAAAAAATTTAATTTTTATTTGATTATAACCTAAATTTAAATCAATTTTTGTAATGACTTTACATTTTTTGCATAAATTTAGTTAGACAATATATAATTAGGTAAAAAATTTTCAGTTACAAAATTTGATTTACAATAATCAATTACCGCCTCATTATCTCTATTTTTATAATAAAAAAATTCGAAAATATACAGTGGTATTCAAAAAAAAGAGCCGGGTATTTTTTGAAAGAAAACATTAAAAAATATATTTTAAGTGATATTTATATAATTTTTTTGCCTTTAAACACATAAAGTAAATTTAATGTGAAAAAGAAATCAAATAATTTATCAAATAAATTATACTTTTAATTAAAAATCTTTAAAACACTTTTCAAAAAAGAGCCTCTTTGTTTTTCCCTCCAATTTTCATTTTTAAAAATCTTTTTTGAAGCCTTTTTATATAGCAAGACATTTAAATGATATCGATAAAGCTTTAATTTGTGATGATATTTATTCAGGATTGAGTTTAATCAAATTTCCATTAAAAGAGGTTTTGCTAGAAGAACTGTACAAAGAATAGCTGAAAACCTCAGAAATAATATTTTAATTAATTTTAAACATGGTTCTAGTCGCCCTAAACTATTAAATGATTCCATGAAGCAATTTATTAAAAATCTTTATAATATGAATCCATTTATTTTATCTAGGGAAATAATTGAAAAATTAATAAGGAATTTAATTTAAAGGTTTCAAGACCTACAATATCAAGATTTTTAAATAGTTTAGGACTTATAACTAAATTGGCATTGAAAAAACATTTATTAAAACCTGTCAATATTAAAAAAAGATTTGAAATTTGTAAAAATTTTTTAGGAATGAAGGACGAAACCCTTAAAAAGATAATTTTTTCAGATGAAGTAAAAATTAACCTATTTACTAATGACGAGGTAAGATATGTTAGACATTACCCAGGAGAAAGACATTACAGCAAAAACATTCTACCTACACTAAAACATGGAGGAAGATGTGTTATGGTCTGGGGTGTATATCATATCAAGATGCTGGTAGACTAGTATTTATCGAAAATACTATGACAGGGGCTGTTTATGAACAAATTTTAGCAAAAAATTTAAGACAGTCAGCTAATGAAATGGGTATTGATTCATTCATTTTTATACATGATAATGATCCAAAACACACTTCAGGTGTTATTAAAGACTGGATTGATACAAAAGAAATTGACATCTTACATTGGTCACCTTAAAGCTTGGATTTAAATTCCTATTGAGCATATATGGGCTTTTATTAAGAAAAAACTTAGTAAAAAAGGTAAATTAAAAAAACAAGAACTTAAAGACGAAATCCTAAGGATCTGGAATTTCATAACACCCAAGATGGTACAGCCATATATTATGAGTTTTAGTAATTTACAATGCTAAAGGCAAACATGTTAATTATTAAATTTTAAGTGGCTCTTTTTTTTAAACAGTGTTTTAAAATTTTTTAATTAAAAGTATAATTTATTTGATAAATTCATTTGATTTCTTTATTACATTAAATTTATTTTGTGCGTTTAAAAACAAAATAATTGTATAAATTTAACCTTTAATATATTTTTTTAATGTTTTCTTTCAAAAAATAATTAAGCTCTTTTTTTTAACACCACTGTAGTTAAATTGTTTTTTTCATAAAACTTTATCTAAAAAACTTATTAATTTTTAACTTATTTATTCATATTAATAAGAAAAAGATTTGATATAAAACATTCTTTGATTTGAAACTTAAACAAAAAACTAATTAATCAGAAACCGATTGGCTCACCGCAACTTTATATTAAAAAAATTATAAATTTATAAAAAATTATAACCTTTAATATGATATAGTGAACTTTTAAATCAATTAGAAAATTAATGTTTATTAAACTTTCTTGGAAATGATTGAAGTCAAAGAACCAATGAATAAAGGTAATGCAGATTTTATAACAACCCAATATTCTTCGTGGGAATCAAAAAACGAGTTGATCCTCTTTTTTTCATTACAAGTTGTTTTGTAAATGACAGAGTCTCTATAAAAAGCTGTTTGTGTTATGAAGAAGGAAGAACAAGAGTTTTTTCATCAATTAAAAAGTTAATATTCTTATCTTTTTTTATTTTAAAAAGAGAATATATCATATTATTGACTACTGTTCAAATAAAAGATAGTAAATTGTAATCAATTTAACAAAATTTATACGGTTTTAAATACATAATCATATTTTGAATAAAAACCTTGAGGTAAAAGATATGGTTGTATAAATAAATATGTCTTTTTTAGAGGTAATCTAAAATGCAACTGATCAAGTATTCTTATTGATATTTATAAAAAGAATGAGTAAACTATCACAACAACAATTTTAATGATAGAGCTGATAGATTATAAGTTTTTTAAATACCAGAAAAGGGTTTTATGAAAATTAATTTATTTATTACAGAAACGAGATAGTGATACTCTGTAACTACTGTTGATTGAACATGTAGATAAACAATGTGTCATTATCTCAAATAGTTGAAGAACTTATCTTTAGTTGAGAATTCTTTTCAATGGGAATAATATTTTAAACCATAGTGGATATTTATAGTTTTAATAATTAGATTTTTATTCAGTTGAGTAAATGTAAATGTTGTCATGGTAAAATAAAAATTATAAAAAATAAAAAAAGACATACTGTTTTTTTTATAACACTTAAGTTTTTTAGTTTTATTTATTAAAAGTAAAAATCGGAAGTCTAAAATTTATAAAATTATTAATAAATTAATATGTTTATTTTTTTGTAAAAAGAATTTAATAAAAAATACCTGTTTAATTAAACAGTTAAAACTAAAATTTTCGCTTATTTAAACAATATCCTAACGTCGTTTTTATAAATTCTTAATATTAAATATTTAGCAAATTTATAAACTATCTGTTGTTGTTGTTTGTTTTTATTTATCATCATAATAGTTATAAGTTTAATAATTATTCTTCAAATAAATTTTAAATTGTTATTTAGTAACAACCATCTTACAATAAAAATAGATTTTATCAATTTTTTCTAACCTGCACAAATGATTTTAAGAAAATATTTTGTTTTTCAAATTTTTAAATAGTATCCGGCTTACTTAGAAAGTGTATGAGTTTCTTTTTAGGTTTTTTTGTATCTTATATTCTTTCGTTTCAAAAACTTAAGTTGTAATTTATTATATATTCATAAAATTGTGGAACTAATAATAATTTAAATTAATATATTATATAGTCGTTTTAAACATTATTGTGATGTTGAACAGCATCAAAATATTATAAAGTTTTTCTTAAAGCAAATAAAGTTAATGTTTAAGTTAAATTTTTTTAAACAAATATATCATTTAATTTTTTAGAATATTTCAAATACAAACTAATTGTTAATAAACGTAGGTTTATGAAATCCGGTTATTAATCAATGAAATATATTACTTATTAAAAATATAAAATCTTATGAAAAATAAAGGTCGAAATTGATTTTAATTGAATTAATGATAATGTGTTTAATATAACTCGGTGTTTTTCAAAACAAATAAGTATAAAAAGATTAAAATATTAAATCTTTTGTGTTTAATTTTTATAACATAGCTAGATTATAAACATTAATTTAAAGTAATTTTAAAATATATTTTTAACAACAAATATTAAAAACCACAGATAAATATTTATAAAAATCAAATACCAAAAATTCTAGACTTTTTAAAAAATACATATCTCTATATATTTAGAATAGCTATCTTACACTTAAAAACACAGTGTGTTTTTTAGGTATTTTATCAATAAAGTTTTTTTAAAGTAAAAAAATTAATTTTACCTTCAAATTCCAAAATATGTAAGTTTTAAGTAATTTTTTATACAAAAAACATTTTTATTAAATTCATATCATAAAATAAACAATCTATTTAAAAATACAAAGATTGTTATTGCTTAAAATATAATTTTTACCATAAAATTATATTTAAAACTACAATCATATTGAAATAAAATTTTTTTCTATCGTGTTCTTTACGAATGCAAAAAAACATTTTATCTTTATAATTATATACTTATCATTGTTATTTTCTTATTTTATAAATTATATCAATTACACCAAAAGATAAAATATATATTATGTCTCGTGTTTTTTATCATTAAATTCTAATATGATCAAATTTTTGAATTTAAACACTATATGGTTTCTTTAATATAAATATTCGTGTTTATATCATTAAAAACACTTTAAACCAATATAAAATACACACAATTGTATTGTGCTTGAAATATAAAATTTTTTATAACTAAAATTGTTTGATTATACTTTAACTGACATAAAAAAATTCTTACTATTCACAGTATAAATTTATGTTTACAAAAATTCCTTTATACTTTTTATAAAAGTTAATTTTATAATATTATTTAAAAAATAATATTATAACAAAAAAGTGTGAGAAGAAAGACATAATTATAAAAATTTTATTAATTCTTACTACTTTCAAAATAAAATATAAAGATCAAATAAACTAAATATATTTAATTATAATTTTTCAAATGAAAAAATTCTTATAAATAAATTGCTTGGTGTTAAATATGACCACAAAAAGTTTGTAAATTCTTATGAATGTATTAAAGCAAATCAATTAATAGATTGGTTTTTTTATCATATGCGCAGAAGAATATTTTTAAATCGATTTAGAATAATATTTTATATTGAAATAATTATTTTTTTAAAAAAATAAGATTATTGTATTCACATAAATAAACAAAATAATATTGTTTTCTTATAAAATTATATATGAATTTATGTTTGAAACCCCTGTTTTAAAAAACTTAATCAAAAATTCATTAAAATAATAATGATTTATAAAGAAAAGTTTTATTAATATAATAATAGTGACAAAAAATTTTAAGATTTAAAAATGATGTATTTTGTTATAAATTCGTGAATCTTGAATAGCTTTAAAGTTTTTCTATATAACAAAATTACTTTTTCAAATAATTTGTGAAATATTTTTGTTAATTACTTAAATAATTGTTTAATTTATTAAATAAAGGTTGTTTGTTTTTAGTTTTTTATTCAGGTTATTAATAAAATATGTTCTTAATTACTTACAAAACCTTTTCTTTTTAAATATCTAAATCGCGTTTGTTTCAAGTTTATTGCTACCATTATTAATAATATATTACTAATATAAATATCATCACCAATTTTTTATTTCTATTATTTCAAATCATAAATTAATTTCTAAAATAAATATAAAATTAAAATAACAAGTTACATCTTTTGTTGATCATTGTGTAATAAATAATAAGATTTTTTCGAACATATTTTCTTCAAAATCCTCAAACAATTTTTAATTTATTTTAATGATTTAATTAAAATATTTCTTTTCCAAAAATAAAATAAAACTTTTACATAAACTAAAAACCTTTAATTGTCTTAATAATAAAATAAAACTATGTGGTAGTTTTTTTCGAATACAAAAAACATGTTATAATATTTTTTTAATATTCACTAAAATATTTTTATTTTTTGTCGTATTCATTAATACAGTTTAATACAGTTATCTTAAAAAAAATCTTCATTTAATATTATTTATTTTTTAATATATTTCCGAAATAAATAAATTTTATATAATAAATTTGAAATAAACATTTTACTCCTGAATATAAACTATAAAAGATATTTTAACAAAACCCAAACACGAGTTTATTATAATAAATAAAATTCTTACAATATCTTAATTTTTTCCTTCAAATTTTAAATTCTATAATTTAAATAATTGTAGACGACATGTAAGAATACTTATTTTAATAAATCAAATCATTTAACTTGTATTATTTTAAGGCTGTATAAAAATTCTTTTTGTTGTTTATTAAAAATATATCTGATTTTTTGTAAAAACTTTAAAAACACTCAAAAATAATATTAATGGATATTCTTATACTTGATATAAAATAGGTTTTTTAAATCATTATATGATTTTATAGACATTTATTCTTATTTTTAATATAGTAAAATTAATTTGATTGGATTCTTATACTTCTGTAATATTAAAAGTCTTTGTTGGTATGTAACAAATTTATAAAATTTTGTTTTTAATCTTTTAAATGCATCACAATTTTTTAAAACTTGTTTAGTCTAATAGCAATATTTTTAATCGAAGATCTAATCAAAATAAAGTATCATCAGATTTAACCTTCAATAACCAATAATACTATCTGACTCGAATATAATTTCTTTCAAATACAGCACATATAATGTATTATATTTTTTATTCTTCATTAAAAGATATTGGTAATAAATCATTTGTGTTATTTGTATTCTTATGACTAAATAAAAAATTTTTCTTAAAAAATAAAAAACAATCTTAATAATTATAATTTATTCTTGTTATCTTTAAAAGAAAGAAATTTTGTGATTTTGATGTAAATTAAATTTTTTATCTATTTAATGTCATCTTAAGATTTAACAAATTAATAATTATATTTTTGTAATAATCTCTTATCGTTTGTTAAATATTTATTTTATTTATAAAAATTGTAAAAATAATCGATTATAACGTTTGTACCGTCTTAAAATTATCGTAATATAAAACTAGGATTAAAAAAATAATTTTTTTAACTTTAAAATTTGAAAATATAAATTTTTTTTGATATACTTGTTTTAATACCATCTAATAAATTAAAAATATCATTTGATTGTATTCATTTATAGAATTCATAATAATGAAAGTTTTTATTTAATAAAATATATAAAGACTAACTTTATTGATAGGTTAAAATAAATTTCTAAAGTTAATAAATTCTACAAATAATTAAATTTTAAATTTGATTAAAAAAACAATTTTATAAAAAACAAAATGATTTGAAAAAAGTTTAAATTAAGATGCTTTAGTTCATCTTATTTCAATATTATATTTTAAAAATTAAATATGTTTCTAATTACTATCATGTACTTATAGATATAAATTTATACATATATCTTAACATAACATACAGCCAAAAAAAATTACTTTAGTATTTTAATAGATATCGTTTTTATTTTCAAAATATAAAAGTTTGTTTCTTTTTCTTATAAACATTTTTAGTTATTTTTTTATGTTCACAATTAAAAACTGTTTCATAGTATCATATATATATAAATTATAAAGTTAATTCGATGGTATATAAATTCATATCTAATAAATACAAAACAAAAAAACTTTAAATTTATTTAATACTTTCAAGATTTATAATATAAAAAGAATTAAAAAAACTAAATTAGTTTTTTTAATATAAACAGAAACATAATCCTTTTTTTATCTACTGGAAAAATAAATAATATTTAAAAACTTTTAAATTTATAAAACATACTTCATTTTACAACTTTCATGTTTTAATTTAAATCTTTTACTCTTTAATCATTTTTTCTTTATAAAAATATGAAAATTATAGATCTATAATCTCATCTGTCAAAATTTTTACTATTAAACGCTTAAATCTTCTATAGTAACAAATTTATATAATTTAAGAATTGTTTATTTTTTCTGTCATTAAAAACTAAATTATATCAATTCTTTACTTTTTAAATACCATTTATAATACAATCATTATAATTCTCATTTTTTTGATATAATTTTTATTATTTTTAAAGTAGTCTTTCAACTTTTGAAATTATTAATTTAAGATTTTTTGTTAGCTTGTAATTTAATTTGATGTTATTATTTAAAATATAAGTAACAGAGTAAACATGATATTAGATCAAACCTTTGTATTTCAAAAAATTATTGTTCATATCTTTTTTCAAATAAAAATTTTTATATATTATGATTTTTATAATATTCATTCTTTATAAAATTTACAGTGTTATTATACCAAATAACTTTAAAATTTTTCTTATTTAATGTATCTAAAAATATAAGGTAAATTTTTATAAAATTACACGATTTATGTCTATATAAATAAATTATTTATTTTGTTTAAATTATTATCGTTTATATGACTTAAAAAAGTTTTTACAACGATAATTAAATTTATCTGAAATTTTTATAAAAATTCAAATCTTTAAATGTTTTATTAAATTTAATGATATACTTATTAAAAATTTATATAAGATGTTCAATATTAGTAGATTGAAATAAAAACCATTTATAAACATAAAATAATTTTTTTAATAATAATTTTTAGAGATTTATAAAAATGTTTAAAAAAATAATGTATATTAAGTTCAGGAGTTTAAACAATTTTAGAAATAATAATTTTTTATTTATAAAAATTTTTATAATATCTTTATAAAAATTTAAACATATTCTTAACTATGCAATATATGAATAAATATTAAACAATCTAATTATTTATAATTGTTCTGTTGTGAATATAATTTAAATAGTAAATAATGAATATTAAAGCAACAGATGCTTTTTTATTAAAACTATAAAAAATAATGAAATTTTAATAAATATATAATCATGAACAAAATCGAAAATAATTTACTGTATTGGAACTTAAAGCTTTTTATATAAAATTTCCTATAAAAATTTTAAATATATTTTAAAATAAAAACAACAATGTAAAATTTAAAATTAAATCATAATGATTATATATAGACATATAACTACAGTAATTAAAAAAACTAAAACTTTTTTAAACTAAATTCAATCATTGTTTTTTATATAACAAAAGAGTTTTGATAATAAAGTAATAAAACATTTTAAATTATCAATATTTAGACTAAATATATTTTATTTGGTTTATTACCAAAAATATTAATAAATTTTATAACAAAGAATATTTAAAATTTAGCATTAATATTTAAAAAATTAATCTTTTATTCCACATGTTTTTATTTTAAATAATGAACTCTTTTACAGATCTAATCTATTATTTAATTTTTAAAAAGTAAGGTAAAAACATTAAATGAAATAGTATTTCAAATGAAAAAATTTTTTAACATTTAATATACTTACTTCATTATTTCATTTTAATGTAAAATAATATATGAAGAACGATTAAATATTAAAAAATTGATAAAAAAGTTATAATAAAATTTAAATGCTAAGTGTAATATCATCAAAAAATAGGAATTTTCAATAGTAGATATTAAAGGAAAATTTTTTAGATTTTAAACAAAATTATTGGTGACAAATAAATGCTTACCATGTTAAAGTTACATAATTCTTGTATGATACTTACTTCTTATAAGTTTTAACTCATTTATAAACTTAAATCAAAAGGTAAAAATTTAAAAAAATTTTTTCCTTCAAATGAATGTAAAGATGTGGTTTTAACTAAAAACTTTTTTCACATTAAGTTATTTGAAGTAATTTAAAACATGAATAAATTATAAAAATTTGAGACTAGTTTATGAAACATTTACTTATAAGAAAATTTTGTTTCTGAATGAAAGTTAATATAAGGTTCAAGAGAATATTTTATTCTTGAGAAGAATCTCATAAAATTTTTTGTTGAAATTAAAAAAAACTTAAGAAAAAGATTTGATAGTCATGAATTTAAAAACAAAAAAGTTTTTTGAGATTAAAATCAAAAGTAAAGAACAAACTTTAATTTGAATTGTTTTATTTTCACAATTTTGAACCTTTGATCATTTTGCTTATAAACTTATATTTCAACCTCTTTAAAATTTTCTAGTCTAAAAATAAAAAATTTAAACATAATTAGTATAATACTATAAAACGAATTAAAGATGTAGTATCGACTATAAGAAATAATGTTTTTGTTTCATTTTGTAAAAAAATAAAGTGTATGTAACAGAATCTATATTAAAAGCAAAAGTTGAGTATGTAAAATATTAATTTTTAATTTTTTTTGTTTTAATAAAAACATTTATAAACGTTTTTAAATTATATTCTCAAAATAATATATTTTTTACTTAAAAATGATTAAAAATTTCATTCTGTGGGTGATATAAGATAAAAAACAAAAAGTTTCATCATTTAGTTGTTAAATACAAAATTATAATAAACCACATTCATTTATCCAAAACTTAATATTAAAAACTATAATCATCTTTTTAAGATATAAAAAAATACATAAATTATAAAATGTTGTAATAAAAATTATAATACTTTTACTATGTACTTGCCAATAAACACTAGTTAACTTTTTATTAAATTTATTTTATTCTGCAAACTATACCATTATATACTAAAACGACTTCAAACTTGTATTCATATATAAATATATTCTATACTAAATTTTAAAAAAGATTTATAAACTAAATTTTTAATTTTCTTATTATTAACTATCAAAATATAAGATTAAGAATCCGATTCACTTTAATAAAGTAGTTTGATGCAAACTAATAAATTTTTTAAACAAAAAAAGGAACCCGATAAAATGATATATTTAATAAATATTAATAATTTAAACTATCTGATGTTTTATTTACATTGTCCAAAATTTCGTTGTTTATTATTTTTCAAAGATTTTCTTCCAACTTTTATATTATTAAAGCAAATTTATGCTTAAAAATAATTTTAAAAAATCGTTGTTTGATTGATTTGTAAATAGATATTAAACTAAGATTTAAACATTTTTGATCATCATATTTATGAAATCGTAATTCAAACTAAGATGTAAATAGTCAAAACATAAAAAATATACAATACTTAAATTATATTGTTAATTTTTTTAAAAAAATATGATTCTAAAGCTTTAATTGCTTTTATTTAAGTTAAACTGGAAGTATAAACTTTATACTAGCAATGTTTTAGACAATTTACTTAATTCATGTGATTTAAATAAAACATTTAGTTTCTGCTTTTCATAGTGAAACCATTGTTTTTAAATTAAAGAATAAAGAAATTGATTGTACTTTAATAACTTTATCATATATTTAATTTTTTTATTTCTTTAAAACAACTTGATTCTTTCTTTAATTTTGAAATATTAAAGAGTTTTTTATACCAATTGTTGGTAGTATGATAATATCTATTTTATTTTACCCTTTGAAAAATAAAGTTTAAAAATAAACTTAATCAAATTATTTAAATAAATATTACCATATAGACTAAAATTTAGTTTTAAATCACATTCTTTGTAAATAAAATATATTTAATATTATTTATTGAAAAGATTAACAATATTAAATAAAATTTTTAAATATTTAAAACTAATAAATATAGACTAAGAACACCTTTATTGTAGATAATATAAAATGTTTTATTTATTAATATTAATTAAGGCTTTTAAAGAAAAATTTTTAAAACCCGGTTTAAAATTAAATTAAATAAAATTATTTAATTGTTATACTTTAAAATTTCTAAAAATACATCAGAATTTTTTAAAATCAAATATTTGTTACTAAAAATTAAAGAAAAAAATTTCTGATGCATCTGCTTTTTCATAGAAAAATTTTAGTTTAAAATATACGGAGGCGGTCAAAAAAACACAAATGATAAAAAGTTATATAAAAATATTACTTAAGAATCGATTTTCTTTTATATATCAGTAATGTTGTTATATAAATAAATAGTTTTATTTTAAGAGAACTGTTATTTACGATTAATAAACCAATAAAATTATAAACAACTGGTTAAAAAATTTGCAACTCAGAATTTAAAAAGTTTTCCCTCTAAATTTAATAATCTAATATTATTTTTTCCCTTTAAATAACAAGAAATTTATCACATAACAATAAAATACAAATTATTACATCATATCAAGAGGGTTATTTAAAAGTTCAAATAGTAGAAAATTTTAATGTTAGTAAATGTACAATATAAAGATTGATATCTAAATTTAATAAAAATACTGTTTTACGTAAAAGAAATGTGGAAGAGCAAAATATACTAGATAAAAGTGGTATAAAATTTTAAAAATACAATATTAATTTTAAAATAGGATCCACAAAAATTATTGGAGACAAATTCTCTGGTCTGACGAGACTTAAATTAATATGTTTGGATCTAATGAAAGAATTTATGAGAAGAGAAAAAGGTAATAGATATTAAAATAAACATCTTATACCTATGGTAAAACACGGTAAATGAAACATTAAAGTTTAGGGTTGTTTCTCATACAATAATGTAGGTAGATTGGAATTAATTAAAGGAAATATGATGCAATCATACATGCCAAGATTTTTAACAAGAATCCGAAGAATTAATCTAAAGGTTTAAGATTAAATAAGAAATTTGTCTTACAGCAAGATAATGATCCTGGGCACACTACAAAAACTACAGATGATTTGTTTGAAAAAATAATCTCAATGTTTTAGATTAACCTTTTAAAATCCAGATCTTAATTCGGTTGAAGATTACTGGTAATATTTAAAATTACGTGTTCATGAAATATTACCAAAATATGTCAAAGATTTAGAAGAAATAACAAAAGAGGAATAATATAAAACACCAGTCCAGGTTTGTCAAACTTATATTGACTCTACGAAAAGAAGATTCGAAGCAATTTTTAGATCTAAAGATTATCATTGTAAATATAAAATTTTGAGTTGTAATTTTTTTAACTAGTTGTTTATAATTTTCATAAGTTTATTAACCATAAATAAACAGTTTTTTAAATAAAACATTTATTTATATAACTACATTACCAACACATATATAAAAGAAAATTGATTCTTAAGTAACATTTTAATTATCACTTTTCATTAGTTACGTTTTTTTACCACCACTATATATATTATAAAAAAGTAATATTTAAAAAATAAAAACATTTTACTATATCTATCTTAGATACATATAATAAAAATGAATAAAATTAATAGGTGGAATAGAAATTTAAAAAATAATGTGAAAATTATAAATTTTTAAATTTAATATAATGTATTTTCCTTTTTAGATTTATATAACCACTTAATTATTTTATGTATAGAATTTACTGAAATTTTACATGTTTTTTGAATTGTTTATAACCATTCATCAATGACAAATTCTTATATATATTTTATCTTGCGTTTATATACCTGTCTGTATTTTTAAGTAATACCATAGATTTTCAATGGGATTCATATCTGGGCTTGTGATGGTCAATTCAATGTTTCCAAATTATATTTATCAAAGAATTTATCTATTCAAACAATTTTATGCTTAGGATCGTTATCTCGTTGAAAAATATAATCATCACTTATACCTAATTTAACTAATGATTTGATTAATTTTTTTAATTTTAGTATTTAAAAATATAATTATACTATTTCTTATAATTTTTATTATTTCTACTCTTTTATAGGAGAAACATCCCTATAATTTATAAGATTATTGTTGTTAGATGAAGATATTGAAATTTCAAGGTAAATAATTATTACTTTTATTTATAAATAATTTATTTACAAACAAATAATTATGTTAGTATTTCAATATTAAAAAAATTAATAAATTAATAATTTTTTAAAGAGGCGTTTCTTTATATTTTACTATTATTATAATGTATGTGATATCCTTCCATTATTTAAAGAAATTACTTCTATTAATTTTAACAAAAATCTGTTTATCTATAGCATATAAGATTACAACATTTCTGTATTTATTAAGATTAACTACACTATATGGTACAAGAAACCTATCAAATAATTTAGAAGTGCCAGTATTTTTAACTAAAAACATTTCATATGCCTTAATTTTGGAATTTTTATTTTTGTTATAATTAGGAATTGCTTTCTACTTAAGTATATTTAGTTCAGTTCTAAAAATGTCGAAATTACTATATTTGTATGTATATTTTCATGATGAAAAACCTAGAAAGTGTAAAAAAAGTTATTTAAAGTCATTACAACTCTTTTAATTATATAATAGAAAGAATTTGATTTTTCTATACATATACTATCTGTTATCATTCTATTAATTCTTTATGTTATTGAATTTCTTTTGGGATAATAAATAGAACTAAACAGTTTTTCACTTTGTATTTTTTACATAGTGTTAGAATTGGATTTCCAACAAACTATTTTCCTTGATCATATAATAAGACTTTATGAGAGTTATACATTTTAAACCAACTTTCTATTACATAAAAACATTTTAAATGTAATTTTATCAACAACATGTAGGCTGACCAATCTTGTGTGTATCATTTAACGTGAAAACATAGATTTTACCCCGCTTTTAGTGAACTCTTCAAATTTATAGGATCAAATCAAGCCAGTATTCACTACAACATAATTTTTTTCTGACTTAGCTGACATTTGCTGGATTTTTTACATATATAATCCTTTGATACCTAGCATTTAATAGATTTTTTTGTGAATTCTTCTATTTTTTCCTTTATAAATTACCATAATAGCATCCTTTGATAGTATTATAGAGTTTAGTAGAACCAATGTGTATGAGTAGATTATGAATTTTAGCAAAAAAATAATTTATTGTTTCTTGTGGTATGAAGATTCTATTGTCTGTTGTAATAATTATATCATCTTCATTAAAAATTTAAATTTGTAACTCTTTAATTTAATACTGTTTTCATTAAGTGTTACTGCCATGAAATTACATCGTCAATAGAGATTGAACTTTCAGGGTACTTGGTTAATCTATAGAATAAATCATGAAGCTTTTTAGATAAAACAAATCTTAACATAAAGTCTACTGCATTATTTTTACAACACTCTATATGTTTGAAAGTTAGATTGAACCCAGAAAGTAATAATTTCAATTCGTAATACGTTGATTAGAAGGATATTCGGATCAACTCCCTTTTTTCTCATGTGGGGAAAAAATGGACCGTTAAAATATTAGAAAAATACAATAAAATATTTTTTTAAAACATTTTTTAAACCCATGAATCATTGGTATAGCAGAGTTTTAGAACCGCTTTTGTGTGGGCCGACTGAAAATTTGATAGAGTTTCTTCGCACCAAGGGCTTATTGAAGAGGTACGTGAAGTGTATATGTACGTGAAGTGTATATCTTATCTTCTCAACAAGATATGGAAACTAGACCATACTCTAGAAATAGAGATGGAGTGGCATTTAGGTGTTTTAACAATAGGTGTAT
>LVKB01000021.1:0-10747 GCA_002087885.1 Hepatospora eriocheir
TAATTGATTTTTTTAATATTATCTGTAATATGAAATAATATTTCTTTGTGTTTAAATTTGAAAAAAGTAATTTTGACCATTCTAATAAAAAATCATTGATAAAAATTCATTAAAAAATTTTATACAAATTATTTTTAATGAAAGTAAAGGAATTTTTGTTTATTTTTAAAATTATAAGAAATTTTTTTAATAAAAAAACAGTAAAGATTAATTGACTATATTCTTATCCATATAATTAAAAAATGATGTTTTTGGTAATATTATTTAAACTATAAAAGAGAAATGAATAAATAAATCATTGTTAATAAAAGATATTTAAATAAAAGTAACAATAGGTGCTTTTTTTACAATATAGTTGTTGAATTAAACATTAAAACTAAAAAAAGTTTTTAAAATCATTTATTTACTAATCAATTAATTATTAACAGAGTTATTAGAATCAAGATTTTTTTAAAAATCTTTTAATTTTTCTTCAACCTCGTTAAGCATTTCTAAAACTGTATCGTTTTTATAAAACATATAAAACGATATTTTCTTTTCAATTTCAGGAATTATATTTTTTACCGATCTTTTTGTATCTCTTAAATTATACTCTCCATGATTTAAAAGATACAAACACTTCTTAAATAAATTTAAAACATCAACGATTTCATAAAGTATAGTATTTAAATTTTTATTACTTTCAATAAACTTCTTTAAATCAATACTAAATTTACTTAATATTACATTGAGATTATTTTCACGTCTAGATAATTCTTTTTTTATCTTTAGCAATCTTTCTAAAAAATATATTTAGTTTTTCATTATAATAAAAAATCATGTTTTTAATTTCTCAAATATGACTTTGTCAGTTTTAGATAATCTTAAAGAATGATTTTAATAATACATATCACATTCTGAATTTGACACAAAATATTTAAATTCTCCTTTAACTTTTTCATTACTATTACATACAAATAAAATTTTTTCTTTGTTTATTTTTATATACGTTTTTCTCTTCTTTTCATCCGTTAAAGTTTGAAAACATTCATATTTATAAGTCAAATACGTTTTTGTAGCTAATTCAAAAGAGTGCAAATCAATAGATTTAAAAAAGCAACCTCGTCTTTTTTCAATAATTCACTACAATCAAAATTTTTATTATTATTTACTACTTTATATATTCTGTTTAAAAAATTAACAACATCTTTTTACAATATTTATCATCAAACTTAATACTATTTAACTTATTAAGACAATCTCTTAAACCTTTTTTCTTATTAAAAAATTCTTTCTTATTCTCTTTTATCTTTACTAAAACATCTGTTAAAAAACCAATTTGAAAGTTTCTAAATAAATACTTGGATTGTTTTATTAAAGGAATCATCTCTTCAATATTTATACTATCTTCACATCCCACTCCAATAATTACAAAGTTATTATTGCTTAATAGAAATAGTACACTTCTTAAAATAATATTTAACTTACTTCTCATATTGGGGTGTCGTGCCCTACACGGCTATGTTGCTTACTTGAAAATAAAAACTTATGTTTAAACATGTTTTAATTAAGGAAATTGTTTTTATAGTAATTCTGAAATTTAGTTTCAGAAATCAATCACATATTTTTTAGAGGGTAAGATAATAAGGATTATATATTTTTATTAAAAAAATTTTTTTATTATCTAATCTAGTAAATTTTTGAAAAGTAAATTAAAAAACCACTATTACAAAAGTATTATTAAATGAACTATATTTTTATAGACAATGTCGTAACTCATACTAATGGAGTTACTTTATTTGCGTAAATTAGGTATATTTGGAAATATTTAACTAAGCTTAAATATTTTATAAAAAATTTTACCCATAGAAAATGGACACGAGAGACATTAGAGAATTATTAACAATTAAAGAGATAGAGATAGATAACATAACTGAAGACAATGTAGATCAGTTAGATAATAATAATAATAAACTAGTTTACGCATCTTCTGCAGACTTCGGCAGACAACATAAATTTTAGATATAATAATAAAATTCTTTAAAAATATTTAAATTGAATTCTTTTATTAACCCTTACATAAGAAAATATTTTACAAATATATTTATCAGCATGTTCTTATAAACGTTAATGTTTTACAAATTAATTCGGTCGATGTATAGATTATTAATTTTAATTATAAATGTTTTTAAAGTGAAAAAATGTTTTCTTTACAAAAAAGGTGTGATATAAAATTTAGAAATATTCAAGTTAAGTTTTTTAATAAGTTTTTATAAATTTAGAGACAAACAAAGAAAGTAAAATAAAAAAGTGCCTCAAAGATGATATTATAAATTAAAAAATTAAATTAGAAAATGAATATTTTAAGAAAGAAATATAGGGGTTTAGATCGTAAATCGAAAATTTGCAACTAATTATATAACTTTTGCAATCAATAATAAAATAATTTTTTGGTAAATATTTTAATAAGTTCGCAATTAAATGTACAACTTTTACAACCAAGTGTTGAATCTTTGCAATCAAGTGCAAACGTTTAAGAAACAATAAAAAGGCTATTGAAAGATTTTATTTAATAACAATTTTACCTTTAGCAAAGCGATTAACGTATCTTAACCTTTTTCTGTAAAATTAATCACAACTTTGTGATAAACTTCATTTAAACAAGTGATTTTTTGAGTTTTAAGTAAAAGATCGGATGTTGCAACACCCATTAAACAAAGTGCTTCTAAAATGAAAAACAGTTCTTAATTAAACTCTGAAATGGTGAATAATGGATAAATAAACTAATTAAAACCTCATATCATTAAATATTTTTCTATTTCTGAAAAAATGAATTATGATATTATCTAGAATAAAAACAGGTGTATTAATATCATTATCATAATAGTTTGTTTTAAGTTCCTAAAGAAAGGTTTTAAAAATATCACAGTAAAAGGCCTTCTCATGAATTTTATGATATGACATGCAACAATATTTATTCATAGTAATACAAACAGAAACTTTCTTATTTTTGCTGTAGGGATACTCAAATAAGCAGTTGTACTTATAACAGGCAACTTTGATAATCCACGTTGATACAATAAACTTAACCTTATCTAAGAACATGAAGTTTTTATGCTGGTATTGTTTCTCTAGTTCTCTGAATTTACCCACATACACAAGTCTTACTTCAACAGTGCGATTACAATTTTTTGCTTAGGTACTTTTATGATCACTTAATGGTATACCAGATCTTTATAAGACAGTGATTAATTCTTTTTGGAGAAAGATTAATACCGAAGGATTTGGCTACTTTATTAACTAAACCCTTAAGTTTTTACAAGCAGTCTGTGTTTAGGGAGGTAACAATTATTTTTTTTGTTTAAGTATTAATTTTGAATGTTTGTCTCCGCTACATGTTTTGCATAAAAATCATTTGTTTATTTAAAAAATTGCAATTTTACGAACAGTTTCATTATTTATGTCTGATGAGACAAAGATTTCATTTACAAAAAACCAGCAGCAATCTTTGAGATAATTCTTTCTATATCTTCAAGGGTCACTTGTTTTCCTCTTCTCCCATATTGTTCATTTTCTAAAGTAATCATATGGGTTGATATATTTTTTTTAATTTACACTTGATTGCAAACTTATTAAAATATTTAGCAAAAAAAATTATTATACAATTGATTCCAAAAATTCTACAGATTGTTGCAATGTTTTAACTTTTGATCAAAAGCTACCATATTAAAGTTAAAACGTTTGATTCAAATAATTTAGCAAATTAATCAAATTTTGAATGAGTTGTTTTAAAATTATTAAAAAAGCTTTTAAAGTATAAATTTTGTGCTTTTAAAGAATATTTTTATGTTTCAAATAAAGTAGAATGTGATATATTTTAACTTACAATTGATGAAAATATAAGAATTAATCTTTTAAAAGAGTTAAATCGATTTTAAAAAAATTAAAATGATTTGGTGTATAACATAATGATGATTTTTCAATATTTGTGTCGTAACTCCAATCATCAGCGTTATTAATAAATTTATTCATGCTTGAAATGTCACTGGTAGATTCATTATCTCTATCTTCTCTATCTATCATTATTTGATAGGATAAAATATTTTTTTTATTTTTATAATACAAAGATCACAATAGAAACAGGCATGAATAAATTAGATGAAAGGCTCAAAACCTTTCTTGTTGTAACTTTATTACAACAATTTGAATTCGAAAAAGATAAATTAAACACTTATTTAAAAATTAGGAATTTTTTCTTTAAAATTTTAGATTTTAAAGAATATTTAGATAAAAAGATAGAATGCTCTTCTAAAAATTAAAGATAGATTATAGTTAATTTAAAATTTTTGCCCCTCATAACATACTGTGAATGAGAATTTGGTGCTTATCGTTAATTTTAATATATATAAATCTTCTTATCTAAATTTAAAAGAAAAATGAAGAAATTTTAACCCATAAAATTATAGATAGAAAAATGAGAGAAATAAAAGTCATAAAATAAGAGAGTGGTGATTAAGACCACCTGGATAGTTTAAATTTGTATGAAGATATCCCAAGTACCATCAAGTTTACTAATAACAAAGAAGACTGCAGTGTTATGTTAGCAACTGACTCAAATGTGAAACAAAATGAGAAAGTTTTGTAATTAATATATGAACGAAAAAATATATTATGGTTCAAAATAGTTTTAAAAGATTTAACAATGCTACTTTTAACAACTTGAATTCAAGCCAGAGTAAGGGTATTAGTGCATAAAGAGAGAATTGAGTAGTAACGAGAAGAAAAAATTACAATTTAAAGCGAATGTTTCGGGAGTAGAAAGTGGTTCTGTAGTTGAAAATCCAATTTTTAAATACAGCAATTATTATAATATACTGGACTGGAAGAAACGGTTATTTATAGCACAGAAATTGTGTGGATGGTCTGATAATCAAGCAATTACAATGCTTGACTACTTAACCGATGAGGTTATTCAGACGTATTATAAAGGGAAAGATGAAAGATCTTTTAGTGAAATTATCAATATAATTACAAGCGGTATTTACACTGCAGATAAAGTAGCTGGTATAAAAGAGAAATTAAGAAATGTAAAATATTTTAATTCAAAAAATATATATAATTATAAATTTTATATTGAAGAAATGGTCGAGAGGGCAAATCTTGGTGGTGAAAACTTGATTAGTGAAAATCAGAAGTTCTATTTTTTCTATGGTTGTTTACCTAGAGAATTTCAGGAGAAATTATTATGGCACGATCTTGATGAGATTGAAGATGCTACATATGCAATATCTAAATTAGAAACAATTTATAAACAGAAAACAGGCAAGAATAATTGGAATAATTAAAATAATTCTAAATTTGGAAATAGTAATAAGGCTTTTAATAGTAGAAATCCCAAGACTCGGAGTTGGTTGGATCAGAAAAAAATGAATGATAAGAAAAATATTAACATACTAAATATGGTAAATAAACAGCTATACGATGAAGATGATGATTCAATAGAAATGCATTACATTGTTGTGATATCTTACGTCACTACGAATTGATTTATAAACCAATCATTTAATGATTGATCAATTCCTCCTTTTTAAATATTTAAAGAAAATCCCTTTTAAATAAAATGATGATTACAACAAACAAATCTCTTAAACATTTAACACGTGAACAGTCCTTGAACCGTGCAAGGAATACTACAACGCATACCTCCTACTGCACAGGGTATGACAATTGTTTCTTAAATAAAAACAAACTACCTTAGTTTTTTGTCACAAGAAAGGTCTTTACTGATAGATACTAGTGCTGATATTTTTGTTGTTGGTATTATACCCGTAGTTGATAAGGATATTATAATGAAAGGATCAAACGTAAACATATTAACTGCAAATAATAGAAAACTTAAATGTCTAGGACATATTGAAGAATTCGTAAAGTTTGATAATCTACCAGAAAAAATTAAAATTGAACTTCAAATAGTCTAAAATCTATTAGAATAAATAATATTGGGATTAGATGATTTAAAAAAGATGAAATATGTAATAAATCCCGCTGAAAATAGCATAGTATTTAACAACTATAAACTCTTTCTAGATAGGAAAGTAAAAATGGATTTAAATATAGATGTACCAGATAGAATTTTATTAGAAAAAATAAAAATTTGTTAAAATGATGATTACTAAATAAAAATATTAAAAATGATTAAAGATACAAGGATGAAAAATCCAAAATTAGGATATATTAAAAATTACGAAATGGATATAAAACTTATTGATGGCAAGAAAATTGTCCAAATGAAACCATATAAATTAGAAAATTATTATCTCGAATTTTTAATAAAATAAGTAAGTAAGTTGAAAGAACTAGAAGTTCTATAAGAAAGCACGTAATATTATTCATCTGCTGTATTTATAATCTTTAAAACGTATCCAGACATAAGATTAATCATAGACTATAGAAAATTAAATAATAATATTATTAAATCCAATTATCCTTTTCAAATATGAGATCCAAGTTTGAGAAAATAAAAGAAGCAAGTATTTTCTTTAGTTAGGACTTTAACTCAGGTTACTACCAATTATGAATAAATCTGATTAAGACACTTAAAAAGTTTTGTAACACACATTAAAAGTTTAAATTTAAAAGAACGCCGTTTGGATTATATACACCACCTCAAAAGTTTATAAGAATTATGAATGGTATATTTAAAGATTTAGAATATGTAGAAATTTTAATTAGTGATATATAAATATAGTCGAGTAGTATAAAAGAACATTAAAATCACCTGAAAGATATTTAGATGTATAAAAAAATTTAATATTTCGATTAATTTTAAAAAATCAAAATTTTTAAAAAAGTTAATTAAATATTTAGTATTTATAGTAGATTCAGAAGGAATGAGATTAGATATTTCTGAATTAAGTAAATAAAAGAATTATATTAAAGTTAAAAACAAGAAAGATATGCAGAAATTATGCAGGATTTTTTTTGAAAAATCATTTGTAGTAAATTTGAGCAATAAAATTATTACTATAACAGATAAATTAAAAGATATTGTGATTTTTTATTGGACTAAAAAAAAGAAAAGTAGTTAATGAGTTAATAGATGAAATAACAGACAGGTTGATATTTTTTCCTAATTATACACAACCCTTTAATTTATATACTGATGTATCCGATTGTGATTTAGAAACAATTTAAGAACAGGATAATAAGTTAGTAGGTGTATTGTCGTAACCAATGTTACTTATAATTGACATCAATCATTTTAATAGTTCTTAAAACAATTGTTTTAAGTTCTCCTTTTTAAGTATATAAATAAAATATCTTAAAGGGGATATGATATGAGAAATAAATTTCTTGCTAAACATTTCAGCCTTTTCAAAGCCACTAGCCATGTAGGGCACGACAAACTGTTTGATGGAATATTTTTTTAATAAAAAACAATTTTAATCAGTTAAATTGGTTTCTTTATCAAAATTTATTTTTAAACTTATTGTTAATAATTATAGTTCATTTTTCAAATCATAAAAATTTTTAAATAAATTTTACAGTAAAATTATTATTTAAAAAACCACCTAAATTTTTAATAATGATTTTAAATTTATTTTTAATTAGTTGTGCTTTAGAAAGTATTGAACTAGGTGATATTGAAATACCATTTATTGATCAATCAGATGAGACTATAGAAGAAGAGAACAACTATAAAATATTTAAAGATGAGATTGAAAAAGTAAAAGAATTGAAATGTAGTATTGATAGTATTAATCAATTAATTGATAATGAAGATATAAAAGAAGAATTTGGTATTGAATTAAAAGAGTTGCCCATCTTATTATTTGATATTAAAAATAATATAAGTTTATGTTTTACTGTTGTAAATGAGGTGGTTTTAAACAATATTAAAGAGTTTTTTCAAGAAGTTAAACAAATACAAATAAACAATAAAAATTTTAAATCTATGAAATATATTATTATTAAAATACCAGAAGTAGATGAAGAATTAAAGGAAAAAATAAGATCTTTAAATGAAAATGATAAAAAGATTGATCTTAAACTTAAAAAATCTGAAAGTGATAAATTAAGAAATGATGTTCTTGAATTCATTAATACGATAAAAAGAGAAGCATGTTTATTTATAACTGTCTTGGAAGAATTTACCATATCATATTTTAAGTTAGAAAACTCTCTATTAAAGAATTCAAATTGTTTAGAAAAATTTAAAAATCCTTTCAAATCAGAACTTAAAGATTGTTTATTTGTTTTTAGTTTTAACATTCACATAAAAAAATCTTAAAATTTTAATTAATTATTGTAGTTTAATTGAAGAGCCAAAAATACATTATGATATATTTATGGTTTGTTCTTCTAGTAAAGATAAAAAAGGAATTTCTAAGATAATTAATGAACGTTTTACTAATGAATATCTATCTGGTTTTATTAAGAAATTTGAGAAAAAATATTCAAATTTTTTAAAATTATTAAAATTATTGAAGATGAAATAAAAAATAATAAATCTACCAATAAAAATATTAAAATTGGAATTAAGAAAAATGCACTGCAGGCTAAGATGATTTTAATTGAATTATATGAGATAATTGTTGAAATATTTGAATCAATTTGTATTAAAAATAATATTAAAGAATTTGATAATTTTATTGAAGAAAAGATGTCAGAATTTTCACCAGAAAATATTGAAAAAATGCAAGATTTTATTATTAAACAAGATAATTCCAATATTGATATTGAAAAATTTAAAAAAAGTTGGGATTTAATCTTGTATTTTTACAGAAATGCTTATGTTATTATTTGTTTTTTATCAAATCTGTGAAATAAACTTATTTTATTATTAAAGTTATTTAATTATTGCTATTCCTATTTCTCTTATAATCTTTATCGCTTCTATATTTAAAATCTTTCATAAACTGTAATTTATTTACTTCTATTTCTTTTTATATGATTTTATGAAACAATGACATCATTTGTTTTAGATTGTAACATTTATTTATCATATTTAAAACCATTAACATGTTATTATAATTATTTTTTAATTAGTTAGTTATAAAAAAATTTTTTATAAAAATTAAAATATTTATACTTTTAATTTTACTAAAACCTACAGAGGATGTGTGAACTATTTTATTCACGTTATAACACTCATATAGATCTATTTATCATCCTAATATAAGGATTAAACCTCTTTGTCATCAATTTTTAATAATAAGTTCTTTGTCTCATAACACATATTTTTTAAGATAGCAAATAAGTATTTTTCAGACAAAACGATTTCTATAAAAAAATAATTATACACAAAACATACTGTTGTGTTGTGTGACTTCTCCACACTCGTCTGATTTCTGTTCTTCAGTTTCTTTAAATAAATCTCTTTTCTTCTTCATAGTTTATTTAATATTATGGGTTTCTAAAAATAATTTCTTAAATACCCCTGTTCCAACATGGGATTCGAACCCATGACTAAAGATTTCTAATCTAAAGATGTTAAGTAAATTAGGTTCATCCTTCACATACAACCAACTTATGGCGATTTACAACAAATTTTAACAAAATAAATTTAAATTAAACTTTGTTTGATTTGATTTTAATAAAAAATCTATTAATTCAAACTTTTTAAGAAAAATTTTTAAATTTTAAACCCATGGAATCACAATTAAGAGAATTATTTTTACACACACTTAGTCCAATAGAAAATGTTAGAATAAGAGCAGAAAGTGAACTTAATAAGATACAGAAAGATCCAAATGTACTATTAGCTATATTACAATTATGTTTGCATGATAGTGATCCAGTAGTAAAAGCATCATCATCATTATTCATAGCAAATAAAGTTAAAGACTTTTATAAAGATAAAGAATTAGAACAATTTATCAGTTATTTAGAAAAGCATCTAGTGGATATGATATGTTCAACCAAAGATAGAGTAGTCTTAGGTTCACTAACTAAAATGACAATTGCTCTATTTGATAATGCATCAACAGAGAATATTCTAATATTTTTAAATACAGCAGGAGAGAAATTAATGACAAATGATTCTTATAATATTGAAGGAGGTTTATTAATTTATGAGAATGTCTTTAATTCAGATTCATTCAAAGTTGATAGAAAAGTCATGTGTGAGATTATGTTTAATAGATATGATAAGACTTTAATAAGTATTTTAGAAAATTCAATACGATCTAATAATTTAGAGATTGTTGGTAAATGCATGATGTTATTTAGAAATGGATATTCATTATTTGGAATACCAAGTAATTTAACATCAATATCAACTTATACTAAAATCATGGGTATAGCCTTACAGATTATTAATCTCACTGGTGATAGTAAAGAGTTACTTTTCTCTAAAAAATGGGCTTTTAAATTTCTTTATAAAACTTTTAATAAAGGAATTAGAAAAGAATTTAATGATGATAAATTGAATGATTTTATGAAGAGTGAAGATGTTATTAACACCATGTTAAATGTATTTGGTAATTGTATTGGTAACTTTCAATCTAAATTAAATACAATGAAACCAGATGAAGAAGAAATTTTCTTAACTACTGCTAAGTTCTTTGAATTTATTTTTAAGAGAACTAAATTGAAAGGATATGTTATTAATCATGCGGCTACCCTCTTAAACTCATTTATTATTCCTGGATGTGCCTATACTGATGAAATAGAATCATTATTTGAATTGGATATTAAGAAGTATTTACAAGAAAGGTATAGTTATTCACTTAATGACTTAAGAGAAGGTTTAGGTGATTTATTTTTA
>LVKB01000018.1:0-37127 GCA_002087885.1 Hepatospora eriocheir
ATATAAAATTTTATTAAAATACTTTTTTAAACAAAACTTTAAGTTAGTCTCATTTTTATTTTCCACCACTGTATATCATTTAAAATAAAATTACTATTTTAAAAATGACATGTAATTATAAATTTTTATAATAAAAATGTTTATCAAATAACAAAACTTTTTAATAAAAAACAACCAAATGATAAAAAATTATTTAATTAAATTTTATTCCAACTAACTTTTTTTTCTATCAATTAATTTTAACCTGACTATTTTTGTATTTTTATATTCAATTTTATACTGATCTATAATATCTGTAATTATACTACTTTCACTGAATTCATGACTATCATCATGTAAATACAAGTCTAATACACTTTGAATAGGCTCACATATGATGTTAGTAAGGTTGTCGGCATACCAATCAAATATTGAATTAAACCAATCTTGATTTGACACTTCTTTTAAATAATACTCATTAACCAACTCTTGATTCTGACTACTATAATAATTAAGATCATTATTTATAGATTCCATTGATTTCTTCTCACTACTATCAAGATATTCTAACTTATAAATAACATTCTCCGTGTATATATAAGGAATCACTGTTCCACTAACAAACCTGCAATTACTTTTTACTAAAAGGGTAACCAGTTTTCCGTTTGACAGATTAAAGAGCTGTATGTAATGATCAGATAAGCAAATAAGCACATCTTTGTATATTTTAAAATATTTAATAGGTACTTCCCATGAAAACAACACTTCTGTGTTCTTAATACACCCCAATTTATCAACATAAAATCCTGTTTTATCAAAACATAAAAGAAATGTTTCTTCATTGATTTTAAATATTTGTCGAGCATTCATAATGCCCACATTCTTTAATACTATGGAAGTAACCAAATCATAGCCTTCTAGCAATGCTTGTGATTTTAATCTGTCAATATCAATGTTTATAAAATCTTTACATGAAATAACTATTCTTTGTGTTAAAAATGTAATATCATAAATATCATATCCTACATACAACTTTCTATTCATAATTAACTGGTTACAGTTGTCTTTTGCAACCACTTCAAGTAAAAAAATCAAAACAAAATTAAAATCACTTTGTTTAGTAATTGCAATACACTCTTTATTGTTCAGTTTTCCTGTAAAAATGTCTTTAACTTTAATATTAACCCTCTTAAAGTTCAACTCAATATTCATATTAAAAACAGATATGTAAAGTGTATCGTTTACCAGTAAATACAATAACTGATTATCAGAATCATAAAGTATTTTCTTTGGTGAAAAATCACTTATTTTTTCAAGTGTGTGATTCTTTTTAATAAACAATCCTTCTTTTACTGAATACAACTCCATTGAATTAATTTGTTTTCTTAAGTTAGGTTTATCAAACTTTAAATTACTTTCGTCTATTTCATCAGTTCTATTTATAGGCATTTTAAAACAATTTGTACACCAGTTACCTTTTTTGTTATCATCATTTAACACATTTATTATTTCTGTAGTTTCTTCCTTCTTTACTATTATTTCAGACCATTCTTCTGAACTTGAACTGTCAATTGTTGAAAGTTCATCTACATTTATTGACTCTTCATTTACTTTAATGTCAATATTTATAACTTCTTCAATTTGATTGTCTATATAAAAAACAGTCTTAAATACATTGTCTGATTCGTAGTATTGTTCAAGTCCATATTTATCGATTAAACATGATTTAATTGAAACTATCAATTTCATCAAATAATTATGAAATGAATCACGACTAAATATGTTGGTAAAGTATAATGACTTAACATCTCTTGTCTCTTTATTAACTAAATATAATGGATGATACGATCCAAGTTCTTCTGCTTTCTCAAACTCTTTATATCTTTTTCTAATTAATGTTAGTTTTGAATAAAATAAAGGTTTAGTAAGAACTTCTAAAGCTTTAAAAGGGTTATCAGTTACTGTGCATATAAGCATATAATTATTAAATAACATAATTTGTTTAAATGATGCTGGATCTAACTTCGATGTTTTAGCCACAAGTTTGACATCTTTTAAAACATTTGTTGATTTATATATTAAGTTTAATGGATAGCTATCTACATCATTTTTAAACTTAATTCTATTGATCAGATTATAAATTTCCAAACTAAGAAATTTCAATCTAAAATTTTGATCTAATATTTTTACAAAATTTTTAAGATTTAAAGCCATCTCCAAATATCTGTTTTTTAGCTCTTCATTTGGTTCTCTTTTTGCAATTGCTCTTAATAATAACGGATACCTAATTACCTTATCAGGTGGTCTAATTTGATAATTAGTTATTCCTAATGCAGCTTTGTTTGACTTTAAAAATTTCTTTACATCAGTTGCAAATTCTGAATTATAAAACATTGCCTTTTTTAATTCTATAATTGCTCTTGGAAGTTCCGAAGTGTACTTAAGATATAAAACTTTCATTTTCTCAAAAAAATCTTCAAACAAACTCACATATTCTAATTTTGGGACATTAAGAGAACCATCTTTTGCTAATATAAAGTCATCTTTTTGTATCATATCTTTAGTTGTTTTAGTCCCACATTTCTCAGCAGCTACCACATTCTTTTTCTTCATAATATCAAACATTTCTAAATGCATTTCGAGGATCTCATGCATATTTAAAAATACCAAATTATTTAATATATACTTCATCTGTGTATTGAGTTTGTTACCATTTAAAATATGTTTTTTGAAATCCACTCCCCAGAATTTAATATCCCTTATGTATGCTCTCTCACTTTCAAACACTTCAGCTAGTGCTTGTATTCTTTTCTTATTATCAGACATATTGTTTCAAAATTCTAAGACTTTAAATAATTGATCAATCAAAATCTGTTTCAAAAATAAACGTGATAAATCAAAAATAAATCTTTTTTAAAGAATTGATTTTTTCAATTTTTTTCAAATTATAATTTTGATAAAAATTTTTAAAGTAAAATGATAGTTTTAGTTGGAAATTCCCCGGCAACAACAATTTGTGCAATTTATCTTAAAACAGGTAATAAGAAAGTTTTTGTTATTAGAGATGATTCTAAGCTTGGTTATAAAACAACTGTATTACCAGGATATAAAGGTACTCAGTCTGAGTATAATAATGAATGCTTTAGACAAGCTATAAATATAGTTGGAGAAGAAAATTATCTTGAATGTAAATCAATAGAGATTGTAGTAGGTGAGAAAAATATCATTGTAAATAACAGAAAAATTGATTTCAACTTGTTAGTAGTTGATTCTCATGAGACCTATCAAATAAATGATAAAAATATTATTTCAGTAGTAAACTTTATGAAAGACCACGAAGGATTGACAGATGAAGTTTATAATGAAGCTATTATTTTAGCAAGTATGGGATGTAAAATTGCTTATATGATAAAAGAAATGAAGATTGAATAAAATTGTTTATAAATTTTCAACAAAAATATTTATTGATTTGATTTTTACCCCTAACATGTATTTCAAGGTAGATTTGAGAGGAGAATTTAGAAATATTAAGGCAGTAGTTCCAGCTAAAATATGTTTTATAGATGTAAGGTGTGGAAAATGTAAAACTAAGAAAGATAACATCAGTATTAAGCATGATTATACCTATGATTTAGAAATACAGAAAGGAGATAGAAATCACACAACAACACAAGAGGTTAACTATACATACAAATGTAGTAATGAAGACTGTGGAAATAGAATCAGTATAAATATGGAAAAGTTGAGTGATTTAGAGTTTTATAGAAGAGGAGAGAGTGATGTATATGAAAGGGTAAGTAAGGTTGTTAATGATGAGTGTACAATTGCACGTTTTAAGAGTGATTCTGCTACAATTGAGACTGTAAGACTACCAGAAATAACTTTTTTTACTGATGAAAATGAAATGTTAAGTACAAGTGATCTAAAAGGAGGGGTTGTAACTTTAACTTCTAAAATAGGAAATCCAACAGGTATAATTGAAAATTTTAAAATAACCGTAAAAGAAGTCAATAAAAAATAAATTGATTGGATTTTAAATTTTTTTATCCCCTAATTATCCATGGGGAACAAGTACATGTATGGAGGAAGGAATTCTGAAAAACAAAGGAAACAAAGAACAGATTATGAAATAGAACTCAGAAACACTAAAACGGATGATTTGATAAAGAAGATGCGTGATAATCAGACTAGAGATAATAATTTGCTTAGCGAAACAACGACATCTAAAGCTGCTAATATCCAACTGTACACTAAGAATATTTCAAATCTCAATTCAACCAATCTAGATAAGATTTACAACGCAGCTTATGAATTTAGATTAACACTTAGCACTCAAAATGATCCACCAATTCAACAGCTCATAGACTCAGGAATCATTCCAAGAGTAGTTGAGTTATTAAATGCAGATTTCTATAGTGAGTTAGATTCCATGGCTCAAAACATAAGAGTAGAATGTGCTTGGATCTTAACAAACATTGCTACTGGATCGCACTCTCAGACTAGAGTTATTGTAAAAGCAGGAGCAATTCCTTTATTAATTCAAATGTTTAATGAAAATTCAGTTTCCATATTTGATCAAGCTGTATGGTGTTTAGGAAATATTGCAGGTGATTGTGAAGAATTTAGAGATTCTATTTTAGTAAATGATGGATTGGTCGACACCTTAATTAATAAGATAGAAGCTTATTATCATGATAAGAACAATATTAAAGCATTTAGAAATTTAGTTTGGTTCTTATCAAACCTCAACAGAGGAAGAGATCCACATCCAGATGCAAGTCTTTTATCCAGGTGTGTTGAGGTCTTTGAATCAACAATAATGATGGATGATTCAGAAGTAGTCTCTGATTCATTTTGGGGTATATCATACATATGTGATGTTGATGTTGATATGATAAACAAAATAATCAATACAAAGATTCTTTCACGTATACTTGAATTGATGCATGCCTTACACAATTCATTGAATGCAGGTGAAAATTTTAGTTCATTAGCTAAAATATGTAAATATTCTATTTCTCCAATTATAAGAACTATTGGTAATATTGTTACTGGATCAGAAGACCAAACGCAAGTAATAATTAATTCAGGGATTCTTGAGTTTTATTCAACAATCTTTTACAAGTATGATAACAAGAAGAAACCAAGAATAAGAAAAGAAATTTGTTGGACAATTTCTAATGTTGCAGCAGGTAGTCCAAAACAGGTAGAATACGTAGTTAATAATAATTCATTATTAACTATGATTATTGATGCAATTGGAAGATATGAACTTTATATTAGAAAAGAGGCTCTTTTTACTCTCTTACAAATCACAACAAAACATGTGTGTGATCAACCAGAACTTTTAGAAAAACTTTTAAACTTATCAATTCATTTAAATCTTAAAAGTTACTTAGAAGCAGCTCAACTTCAAGCAGATGTACAAACATACATTTTAGATGTAATAGCAGCTTTATTAGATGTAGGTTCCAAATTAATGAGAAAAACAGGAGAAAATATTATGGTCAACGTAATGCTTGAATGTGGATTAGCTGAACTTGTTGAAGATTTACAAGAATCTCAAACAAATTCACTTGCTAGAAAAGCAAATTCTATTATCTTAGAACATTTTAATGTAGAAGAAGTTCCTGATTATTAAATTCATTTCTTTATTTATTTTTTTTATTTTACCCTCAATGGTAGTTGATAGTGAAATAACAAAGGTATTTGAACAATTTTCATTTGGAAGTCATTTTATTAAGAAAGAGAATATTAAATCAGCACTAATGTGTTTAGGTTTAATCATAAATGATCAAATCGAAATAGAAGAAGAAAATCTTGATATAAACAGATTTAGAGAGGTTATTAAGAGAATGCCAAAGAATAATCAATGTTTTTCAAGAAAGGAAGTTGAAGAGGCATTTGCTAGACTTGATACCAAAGATACAAAGTATATTAAAGCATCAGAATTAAAGATTGTGTTAAGTAATGGACAAGACAAATTATCAGAAGAAGAAATCACAACTTTTTTTAAAGAATATCCACCAGATGCTCATGGTCTCATCTGTTATGAAGTAATCTTAGATTCTTTATTTCCAAACGAGTAAATAAATTTGATTGTTTTTATTTAAATTATTTTAGCATGAACAAGTTAAGAGAGAAGATAATAAGATTATTAGATGATCCAACTATAAATAATGAAAATGAGTTTAAAACATATGTAATCAAAGTACAGAAGATTATATTTCAATATGAACGTAGTCTTTATAATGATTATACAGATGAGAATAAAGAAGAAATAAGATCATTTAGAAAGAATTTGTCTAGTATAATCACTTTTTATAAAAAAGAATCTTTATTTAAAAATAATGAAGAACCTAAATTTAGTAGTAAAGCAAAAGATGGTCTTTCAACCTTAAAATTACTAAATGTACAACTTGCGACTGCTAAGGTTAATAAAAATTTATTAGAGAAAGGCACCTTAAAATTAGTTGGTTTGAATTATACAAGTAAAGATATTAAAGAAGGTATAATTGGTGCAAATAAAAAATTAAAAAATCTTAATATACAAGAAAAAAATGAAATTAGAAGACTAAGAATTGTTTTTACTGTCTTTTTATTGATTACATTTTTAATAATTATTGATAAGCTCTATTTAAAATTTAGAGTTACTGAATTGATGAAGGAAGTACCTGAAGTTAATGAGAGGAGGAGTTCTATTTTATAATTAAAGTTAATTGGTTTATTTATTTCATGTTTTTGATTGTTTCATTGTGGTTATAAAATAAAACTATTATTGTGTTTTAAAAATGGGTTTAGTTAGTTGGATTTTATTAAGTTGTGTACTTGTTTCTCAAGTATTTCTTGGTTATTTAATAACAAAAAGTAGTAATAATTTAGAAGATCTTAATACAGAAAGTAAAAACTTTTTTGGTGGTGACACAGCAGAAGATGAAGGTGGTGGCGAAGAAGACAAACAAGAAGGTGAAGAAACTGGAGAAAGTGGAGAAAGTGGTTTAAAACCTAAATATTCACATTCCTATTTATGGAAAAATACCTAAATTAAAATTTCTTAGAAATATTTGTTGTTTCTTTTAAAACTGTTTTTAAATTAAATTTAATTTGAGATTTATCAAAACAATTTATAAAATGTTATTTATAAAAATAGTATATTTGAACTGTCAGTCACTATTAATGGGCAGCTCTTTAGATAACGCTGTTGAAAATGAGTTAAGAGATAGCAAATTAAAAAATGCTAATCCTCCAAATAAAATTGTAGCAGGGAGTCTTAAAACAACTAAATCAAATGTCGGGTCTTTAATTAAATCAGAATTAACAGGTGTGAGTTCTGATATTCAAGATAACATTAACAACATGATTCAAAACTCAAAAGTTGATAGAAGTAAATTTCGAGATTTATTCCTAATTAAGAAACATGTTGTAAATAATGGAGAAAAAACTATTGTTTCATTTGATGTACAAGAAAGAATTATTCCTAAAGAGACTGGTATGCTTTCAATAATTAATGATGATAGTTTTATCAAAATATTTTTAATTTGTGTGATGTTGCTCTTATTAGCTTTAGTATTTGCTACTTCATTAAAAGTTTATCAATCAATTATCAAAATCAATAAAGATAAAAAATTACTAGAAGAAGAAATTTAAGTAAATTTTAATTAAACATGATCTTTATTAACTTCTGTTTTATCATCTTTCTTTTTATTTTCATCTTTCTTTTTATTTTCAGCTTCTTTAATTTTTAACTCTTCTTCTTTTTTTCTTTCTCTTTCTTTTTCTTCTTCTATTTCTACTTTAGCTTTTTCTTTCAAAACATCAATTTCTTCTTTAAATGATTTAACTGAAATTATACTGAAGTCTTTAACACTATCAAATGATAATTTTAACTTACTTGCCATTTTAGATATTTTATTATCAATTCCTTTTAATAATAAAACACTCTTTGTGTTTTTAGAATTGACTTTTACAAACTCTCTAATATCTTCTCTAAGCTTATCAAGATCATCTTTTATTACGTGTTCAATTGCCTTTAATTTTTTAGTAACAAATTCTAATCTGTCACGTGCACTTTTTATTGCACTGGTTTCTTTTTCAAAATCACCTGTGGCTTCTAAATCAAAATAATCATTTGATACGTCATAAATAAGTTCTTTTTCCTCATTTGATAATGGATGATCATAAAAGTTTTCTATAAACCAGTCTACTAATGAATTAAGAATTGTCTCAAAATTATTTCTTATTTCACCAGCCTTTTTAAAATTGTTCTCAGACTCATCAAATTTAGATTCAATGTTATTAATCTCATCTAATTCTTCTTTAGAACATTGATCAATATAATTAAAAATATAATCACTATAACTACTAGTCTTTTCATCACAAACTAACTCAATATTCTTTATTTCTGGTATTCCAAATTTGTTAACTACTAAATTGATATTCATTTCACTTTCCTTATCTGGTTTATTAATAACTAAATCACCCAAACAATAATTTTTATCACTGATTATTGAAATATTAACAACATCATTTACAACTAACTTAAATTGTTTAACATCACCTATCAGACTTGACTTTTCAAATACTTGTTCTAATTCAGTTGAATTGTTAATCTTAAGATAAACATCACTTCCTAATATCTCTCTGAATTTAAACTTCATATCATATTGAGAATTGATACCCGCGAAAAGAGCTGATCCTATAGCAACAACTTCAGATGCCTTACTTGCAATATTATAATTATATTCACTCATAAGAGCTCTAACAAATTCATTCTGAAAGTTTTTACCAACTACCTCAATATGAGCTTTGATTCCTTTCAAATTCTTATCAATAAAATCTTGCATCTTCTTCAAAACTTTATCTGCTTTAGACAAAAACTCTTCTCTAGTTACATTGATTGATACTCTTTTGTAATTTTCATCATAAATATTAGTGTTTGTTCCTTCAAGTGAATTAAGACCTTTTTTAATTGAAAGTAAACTTTGATAAATACGTTCTCTTATTACTTTTGAATTATTCAAGTTATACTTACTAATAATTAATTCAGTTAAAATATTGTCTAATTGTACAGCTCCATAATTAATCACATCTCTTGATACAGGAATTAATTGATTTTCAACAACCTTATAAAAACCTATTGTGGTTTTAGAAGCTCCAAAATCAACAATTACATATTCTGGTATCTTCTTGAAGTTATAAACAGCAAAGTTGGCAGAAGCAGCTGTTTGATCAGTAATAAATTCTTCTATCTTTAAACCGGTTGAGTCTGTTAATGATTTAAGAACAATTCTTTCTTTCTGACCAAATGTTTCTGGTATTGTTAACACACCCGAGATGTAATTAGTATTGTTTAATACCCTGTTAAGATACTTAAAATACATAAACAATATCATTCTTCCATCTTTATCATGTAAATTACTCATCAAATTTCTATGACGTACTTCTATTTCTCTACTGTTATCACTTGATGCCTTCTTACCAAACTTACGCTTTGGTAAAGTCAATTCAACAACTGTTGGAAACTCTCTTGCTCCTGTATCATCTGGTACAATTGTACCATTGTTTTTCGAAGTATACATAACTGTCTTATATAAACCTATATCTATTCCTAATCTTACCATAAGGGTTTATAATTTTTTAAGTTTAAATGTTTTAAATTTTCTAAGAAAAACTAAATGAAAATTTTTTAATAAAAAGAAAATCTTAAATTTTATTTTTCTTTCAGAATGTATTTAAATTATGTCTTTTGTTTTAATTTTATAATTCAATTTATAAAAATGTTATAAATATCATCTATTAAATAAAATTATTATTAATAAACTTTTGATATTAAATTTTTAATAAATATTAAATTTAATTATACCATCAATTTGTTATTATATTTAAAATTTATCTTAAAAATAATATACTCTTTACTACTGTTATAATTTTTTAAAAACTATTTTTGTTAGAATTAATTACCAGTAAAATATGTTTATTTAATAAAAAATTTTAACCCATGAATATTAATAATTTGAAGATAAAGATTATAAGAGAGCGACAATTGAGTTAAAATAATAATCATCAAAGAATCACCTGTTATTATTAACTTAATTACTTATTTTATATCGATTTTTGAACTACTTTAATTAATAATAACGTTATTTATTTTCTAATAAAAAATATTAAACCTCTTTAATTGGTTCATTAATTTATTGAGATTAATTTAAAATCTAAAATATATTTGTAGTAACTCTGTTTCTACAAAGGATTCGTTTTAAAAAATAATTTTTTTAAAAAAAATTTAAACATAAATTTGTTCTAAATTTTAACCCCAATATTCAATGAATAAATTAGTAAACAACAACACTATTAACAACGCAACAGATACAAGTAAGATTAAGTCTTACTTCACACAATATGTCATCACGGGTCGTATCCCTAGGGTAAAACACGGCAATATTAATTATTACCTGTTTAAATGAATTCGAATAAAAAATCAAGTAAATGTAAAAGCTAATAAATAAAAATAAAATAAATAACGAAATGAAATAATATAAACCATAATGATTTACTTGACAAAACCTGTTATTACTGTTATTGTTTTGACTAGAAATAACTTCATTATTTCTGTCATAAGGATTAGGAGGTTGTGATATATGATTTATACAATCTATTGAATTTATTTTCATGTAAATTAATTCTATAGTAATTGATAAGAAAAACATGGGCAAAATAATTTGGAACTTAAAATTTTTTACAAATCAGTTTACATTGTAAATAACTTTTTAATTAGATGTTTATTTATTTACAATAACATTCATTTAAAATAAAAAATAAAATTTTATACTTTAAAAATCAAAACTAATTTATTTAGATAAATTAATTACATAAATTAAAAAAATAATCTTTCAATTTAATGTCAAAATATTTTTATATCACCAACAGTGTGTTTTAAAGAAGTTTTATTTTAAGTTTAATTTTTAATTTTTACTTAAAAATTTTAATGTTTTGACCCTCAATGGAACTGTTTAATAAATACAACGCAAGATATCTGCTATCTCCTAAAATATTGTATATAGCAATAGCATTATTCTACTATACATTCCATACTAACAGGTCTAAGTATATTAAAGATAATTTTAATATAAATCCAGGTGTTATAGGTTTGTATATGGTTATACCACAAACATTGTCGTTATTGACAGGAATAAAAATAGGTAGTATATCAGATAAATATGGAATACAAAAGTATATTCTACTGTTTGCAGTGAGTGTTGGAACTAGTGTTTTTATCACAATGTTAACTCTACCCAAAATAACTTTCTATCTCTATTTTACTTTATTTACATTTTATTTTATACTTGTCTCAATATCACTACCTTTGATTGATAAGATCACTTATGATTTTCTAGAAAAGACAGAAAATGCATCAAGTAACAATTACGGTTCACAGAGAGTATTCAATACAATAACTTTTCTTTTTATGGGATTTATAATAGAAGCAATTATAAAACAAGATGAGTATGGTGTTAATCACTACAATGGTTTACCTATATTTGCGTTATTTGCAGGTGTTGTGGCTTTTATTGCAGTATCTTTATTAGTTAAAAATTTAGACAGACAGGAGTCTTCATCAGGAACACTAAGCTCTTCTTTAGTTCTTTTTAAGAACTTTGAATATACTTTTTTAATCACTTTAATATTCTTTAATGGAATTACAAGGGCTGCTATGACACAGTTTCTTAGTCACTTTTATGATAGTCAAATGAAGTTTAAAGCTGAGGTTTCCAAGGGTTCTAAATCTAAATTAATGTATTTTATTCTCTCTAATAAGTTAGCTTTACTTAACACTGCTGGTATGGTTGTTGAAATACCACTATTTTTTATGTCTTCAGTTATTATAGGAAGAATCGGGTATTTATGGCCTCTTTTATTAGCACAAGTATTTCAAATGATTAGAATGGTAGGTTATTCTTTATTAGGTAAAGATACTCCTAATGCTTTTTATATAAGTTTGGGATTAGAACTTTGCAAAGGATTTAACTTTGGATTAACTCAAATGTCAGCTACCAAGTTAGCTCATTCACTCTGTCCTAGCTACCTTAAATCAACATCTCAACTTGTTTATAACGGAGTATTTATTGGATTAGGAAGTGCAGTATCCTATTTGTTAGCGTATTTTGCTCTTGGATCAGGTAATGTTAAAAGTTATCATTTACTTTTCATTGGATGTGCTATTATAACTTTCTTATGTATCTGTCTAATGGTACTCAAATATGGTTTTATAGATGGTTATTTAACTAACTATCAAAAATTACAAGAAAAAATTGATAAACTACATGAAACTGAAGAAGATATAATAATACCAGGACAATCATCATTTAAAGATGATCAATTATACAATAAGAAAGAAACACTACGTGATATTAAAGTATAATAAAATTGTACTAATAGAAATTTATTTAGACTCAAAATAGATCGGTCCTACCCATTTAAAACACAAATCGTTATTTTCCTGTTTAGTTTCTACATTTACATTCTTAATCAATTTTCTTTCTACATACGTCCATATCTCATCATTACACTGAAATGCTTGTTTTAACTGTTTAGAATAGACATATTCATATACCACAGGTGTTTTAATTGCTGTCATTATCTGTCTTCTTAATGATTCTAAAATAGGAGGTAATAACTTTTCAGCTTCTCTACTACTTTTAATTCTACTTCTCGTAAGTATAAAAAGATATACACAAATACTAATTATTACCATAATAGTAATAGCATACTTAAGAAATATTGTTATTCCATATCTTAATAAAATCTTAAAAGATACTTTAGTCATAATTGACTCAACAACACTATAATTGTTTGTAAAAATAACTAAATTTGAATTCTTAATCATTTCTATAATTTCAGAATCGGTTTCTAATCTTTCGACAGGCACTCTAGGAGTAGATCTATACCCATATTCATATTCACCTCTTATGTAATTTAATTTTCTAATAATAGAATCAACTCGATATTTTTTAGCTAAAATTATACTTTGATCAAATACACAATGATCAATTATTGATGTGACTTTCTTAAAATTTTTAGCGCATTTTAATTTACCATTGAAAAGTAAACCATGCTTTGGCAAAGGAATGCACCATTTTCTAGTTCCATCACAATACGGTAAAAAGAATTTCATATAAATAACTAATCCAATACTTGATAATATTAATAAATAAAAAGTGTATTTAAATAGCTTAAAAATAACCTTAATCATTCTTAAAATTATAGAAAAAAGTAAGCTTCTTCTATTGACATCATTATTTGAATGTATCTCTTCATTAAAAGAAGATTTATTTTTCACTTCTTCATTTGATTTTTCATTTGATTCTTCCGCTAACTCTATTTTAGAATTATTTTGAACGGAATTAAAGAAAGAATCTAAAGTTTTAGTTTTAATTTCTTCTTTATCGTTATCAATTTTAATTTTACTTGTTTCTCTTATATCATCACCTTTTATATAAAAATTTTCACTATTTAAATTACTAATAAAACTGTTATCTGATTGAACAAAACTACTGTTAATATTATCTAAAGAAGTATTGTTAAGGTTATTTAAAGAAGATTTGACTGGAGAATTGGTGACTGAAGATTGGAAGATATTTTGATTGCTAAAGTTAGTAGAATCTAGTTCTTTCAAATGTTCAATTCTGTTATAGATATTCTCTTCATAAAATCTTAAAATGACACTCTTTTTAGCACTAAGAGGGGGTATATTTGGTATATTAAATTGGGATAAAACATCTCTCAGTTGTATCTTAGTTAAACTTTTATAATCAAAATACTTATCAAGATATTTTTTCCTATTCATGTTTTTCCAAGAAATTTGGGGTAGAAAATAATTTTATTTAAAATCTTCAACAAATTCAAGTGTGTCTTCATGAAGAGCTTTCTTATACGATTTCAATATTGAAATATCAAAAAATACTTGTAATAACACTGAAATAAGCAAATAAACTCGAATTTTAACAACAAATGCAAATAAAATCAACTTAATTATATTTCCAAATAAACCGATTAAAAACATCTCGATAGGTTTTCTAGCATCATCTCTATAAAAAATATACTGTAAAAATGCAATACAACAGTCTAGAGTGGCACTCATAGGATCAAATATAAATCTTTTATGAATCATAGAAACAAAATAAAGGAATATTAATGAAAACATAGTAGTGATTATCAACAAGTTAAAATACTTTAACTTCAATTTAAACTTCTTTATTTCTACACTTAAAGATACTTTTTTATTAAGTTTTAACAGATAAGTGTGTAAAAGTATTAATGATAAATTATGTAACAATACTGTTGATTTAAGTGAATCACTAGAAAAAATAAACAACTTAATTAGTGATGATAGAATTATTAGTAATGATAGAATGGGATTATAAACAATCTCTTTTCTATAGATTTGTGGAATGAAGCAAATAACGGGTCCTAAAACCATCGATGCTTCCAACAGTGCTTTAAATGTTTTCATAGAAAAAATAACAAATTTTTATAAATTTATTCAATAAAAATGTTTTTATCATTTACGTTTTTAAATCCTCCTAAATTAAATAAAATATCTTTATCACAATCAACCCCTGAATTGGATATTTTATAGCATTTCATGTTAAACGAACATTCTTTAATTAGTTTTCTATTTTCAATCATACAATGTCTAAATAACAAATTGCTATCTCTGTTTACTAGTCCCAACAATCTACTATTGTTATTCTTTGAAAATTTACTGTTCTTCTTTTTTGTTTCTTTTATATACTTTGGCAGTATTAAAGACATGAACATGTAAAAATCTTTTCCAAATTTTTCTCCTGTAAATCCATCGAGAACCAAATGAACTTCTTCTTTCATTGGCTTATCTCTCTTTGTAAAATTTAACTGTGATACTGTAAAATGATATGATTTGGTTTTATCTGATAAAATCATTGATGATGGATTACCTTTATTTTCATTTAAAACAATTAAATGAGAATAATTTAAATTATTTACTTCTTCTAAACTCATCTTAGATCTTAATATAAACTCACCATTAAATATCAGTGATAAATGTTTAGCAAATTTCTTTAACTTAGTAGTTGGATTGTGTGATGTTGTTACTACTACTTTGGTTTCTAAATACTCATCCTTTCTGTTATCTTCATTATATATTATATCATCTAAAATATCTTTTGCATCTTCTCTTAATACATGTGGTAGTTTCTTATTGTTTTCTAAACAATCTTTAAACTGTTCTTTTTGTCTTTTTAGATATTCTTGCCTTTTCTTTAATTTAAATTTGCTTATCATTTTTTTCTTAAAAATTTTTAAAAAAATTTTTAAAATATAAAATTAAATCTTTTTTTAACTTTTATTTACCTTTTAAAAATTTAAAGAATTAAAGTTTTTTTAGTTAGAACAAAATATTTTTAATGAATATAAAGTTATTTTTGATAGAAGTAATAGTTCTTTTTGTTTATACCTCTAAAAATTTAGATAAAACTAAAATAATTTTATTAATGTAGTACAATTCCAACCGTTATGTGAAAACTTAGCTTAATTTATTAATTTTGTTTTAGTACTTAGTTAGTTTTTTTGTGAATCTATTTAAGCTTATGAAAAATTTTAACCCATGAAATTACAAGACAGACAAGACATAGACGACAAACAGGACATAAGTGAATATGATACAGATACAGGACAAAGAAGTATCTATAAAGGAACAAACATAGAAGACTCAGACTCTTCAGTTAATAAATTACTTTCAAGCACCTCTCTAGGCTTCGGCAATTAATATAAATTTAATATTATTTTGTTTTTATCAATGACATCTTTCATAAAAATTTTAATATTTTCTAAAAAGAGAAATTAAAATTAAAAAGCTAATACTTAATTAGATTTTGTTGCAACGTCATTATCATTTTTTTAATTTTAAAATTTTAATTAAAAACATTTAAAGTTAATGTTTTTATATCCCATGAATTATCTATTTCTTTTAAATATTATCAACTTAGTAAATGTTGGTTCAACTAATGTCTTAAAGAAGATGTTTAATAATTCTACAAATCATCATGAATGCATGCCTGATGATTTAAAGTTCTTTAAATTAGGGGAATTGTTAATGAAGATCTTATTCAGTAATAACTATATCAAATATTGGTTTTGTAGTAATTCTCAATTAGTTTTTTTAAAAAGAAATGAAATTGTCATAAAATTTATCGATAAAAACGATGTGAAACTAATTTATAATGAATGCTTGAATAAACCATCTGATATTTTTAATATCAAAATTATTAAGAAGTTTATTAAACCCATAACTATTATAGAAACATCTGAGAAACTTGAGTTGTTTAATTTAATATTAAAAAACTTATTTAGAAACTTTACCAATCTTGTACCAATTATTCATAAATATAGGATTCATAGATATAATGATGAATTTTATGAAAAAGCAGCGCTGGCAGTAATTCTTGAAAAATATCCAAAATTATTTAGAGATGATAAAGATTTTTTCGAAGGTTTGATTAGTGTAATTCGTGATGATGTTAATTGTGATGATGTTTTTCCTGATGTTTTTTTAAAAAATAATCTAACTAACTCTTTTTTACAACAAGAAAAAGAACAATTTGAAGACATTGAAAGTTTAAAAGGATTTATTGAAAAGTTAAAGAAAGAATATTTATCTATTATAAATAAATCTAAAACTTTACCACCTACAATAAACCGTAAAAAGATTTTAAATGAAGTTGATATACAAAGACTAAATGATATTATTCAGGAATACTTTTCGAATAAAACTAAGAAAAAAAGCGAATCAAATATAACTTCTTATGCAAGATTTTCCGTTTTAATCCAAGCTTTATTTCAAAATTATACTCCATTTTATTATCTAATTAACCAATTAAATGTTAATTATGATTAATAAATATTGATTGCTAAATTTTATCAATTTCTACTATTTTAAATTATTTTTATAATGTTAAGAATTTAAAAACCAAGTGATTCTTTTTTAATGTTAATTTGATCATTTATTATTTAATATATCTTATAATATAAATTTATTTTGTAATTAACATTTTAATAACAAAATTTTTAAAAAATACTAACATGTTATCTATTTTATAAATCTATATTAATTATTATTTTTACTAAAAATAAAAGAAATATTGTCTTTAATATATTTTAAATTAAATTAAGTCATTATCTTCTATAATTAAAACCATAAAACTGTTTTCTTTTAGCTTTATTTCTTTTAATTTACATTAAGTAAATTATCTTAAGTCGGTAATATAATATTTTTTTGAATCTTTAATATTTAAATTATATTAAATTTTTTATTAGTATATTTTTATTAAAAAATTAGTAAAATATTCTTTTATTTATTTTTTTACATCTGTAAAGTATAAATTTATCTATATACAAGAAATAAATTCTTTAAGATATTTTTGTTACTTTATATGGGTTTTAATGTTACTTAATATAAATTAAAGGTAAAATAACATAACTATGTGTTACTAATAAATCACATATTTTTTTGTTATTATATATGACATCTCTCATAAAAAATTTAATATTTGCTAAAAATAGAAATAGAAATAATTAACTATTTATTATAATAAAATTCTGTTTTTGTACATTTTTAATTGATTTTGAAAGTATTTTATTTAATTAAATATTTAATTAAATAAAATATTTAAACATAATATTTATATACCCTATGAATTATCTCTTATTTTATAAAATTATAAACATAGTAACTATTAGTGCAAGTATTAACTTTAAGAAAAAATTACTTAATCTTATGGAAAAACGCAATGATCCATTACCAGATGATTTAAGATTTTTTATATTAGGAGATTTATTGGTGAAGATTTTATTTGGCAATAATCATATTAATTTTTTAACTTATGATAATCCCCGTTTAATTTCTGTAAATAAAAAAAGAATAACTATAAAATTTATTGATGAAAGTGATGTGAAAATTATTTATAATGAGTGTGCTAATTCACCATCAGATGTTTACAAAATTACAACAATAAAAGAATTCATCAAACTTGTTACTATAATAAAAACACCTGCAGATTTTGAATTATATAATTATATATTAAAAAGACTACAAAAAAATTTGATTAAATTACTTTCAAATGTCCGTAACTACAGAGTTCATAGATGTAATAATGAATTTTATGAGAAAGCAGCACTAGCAATAATTCTTGAAGAATATCCAAAATTATTCAATAAAAACAAAATGTTTTTTGAATATTTGATAAATATAATTCGTGATGGTATGAATTATGATGATGTTTTTCCAAATTTACTTGACAGTTTATTAAAAAACAACCCCAAAACTAAATTTTCACAACAAGAAAAAGATACTGAAATTGAAAATTTCAAATATTTTACTAAGAAATTAAGAAAGGAATATTTATCAATTATAGATGAATTTAGAAATTTACCAACTTCTATAAATCGTAAAAAAATATTAAATGAAATTGATATTCAAATAGTAGATAATATTATTCAAGCATACTTTTCAAATAAAACAAAAAGTAAGAAAAAAGACAAGTCTAACGTAATTTCTGTTGTAGACTTTTTAATTTTAATCAAATCATTATTCCAAAACTATGTTCCTTTTTACTACTTAGTTAATCAAATAAATATTGATTATGATTAATAAAAGTTGATTTTAAAAATTATAGTTTTTAATCAGTTTTTGTTAATTTTTATTTTTAATAATAAATTTTAATTAATATTTCTTCATCCGGGAATTGAAATACCAAACATTTTCTTTTTACATCTAGCATCCTTGATTTTCTCTTTAAATTTTTTTATGAGTAAATTAAACTCAGATAATGGAATTTTTATATCAAGTTTGTTTTGTTCCTCTTCATTTTTATCCGAATAAAAAATTTGCATGATTACATGAATAAGATTGATGTAATCAAAATTATTATTACTTAATCTTCTTACATGAATTATGATATAATATTTTAAACTTTCTATGTTATCACTTTCAATACAATAAAAATATTTAGATGTATTAATCAAGCCCATAATAAAAACTTTACACATTGAAATTTTTGTATTATAATATACTTCTGTTTTTACATTATTAAACAAACATTCTAATATTTTTGATTTAATAAAATCATATGTCTCATTATAACAATGTTTTAGTAGTTCTGTAAAAAATCTTATTTCTTTACTATCATTACTGTTGTTAAAAAGTTCATTAATAACTTTTTTTAATTTAAATTCTAAATAATTAAAAATCTCTTCTTCTAATTTCTCTAATGATTTTATATCTTCATTATTCATTTTTTTATCATCTAAAATTAAATAAAATAAATTATTTAAACCAGAAAATAAAGTTTTAAGTTCTGTTTTAATTCTGTCCTTATTTGGTTCTTTAAAGTAATAACATAAATTATTTTTAAAATCTTCAATGTTTCGTCGTTTACAAATTTTTTCTTTGATGTTCTCTACTTCCTCAGTGGTTAAATTATAGATACTGTCTCTAGATGTTAAACAATCACCTGAACTAGCACCGATTTCTCTATTAAACATTTCAATAATAGAGTTGGCATAAATACATTGTCTTAAGAAATAAAAAATTTGAATATTCATTTTTGGGGTTAAATATTTTGATATTTTAAAAATTAATTTTTAAAATATCAAAATCAGAAGAAAATATAGAAACGAGTTTAATGAGTTTATCTAAACTAGTTATTTATTATGTCGTGTCTTTAATATTATCTATCTTATCATCATTGTCATACCCATCTTCATCTATTTTTACACTGTATTATCAATTTTCATAAATAAAAATTTTTTAAAAATAATTAGTTTTCAAATTAAAACTTAATAACCTGTAAGTAACAGTAAGTTTACATTTTTTATAAAAGAAAACTTATATTATATTAGGCGAAGATTCGCAATATATGTTATTTATCTCTAGAGAATGATTTAAATACTTTATTCTCTAACAAAAATTAATATTTAATATAAATATTATTGTCTTAATAATTTATTTATATCATTTCGAAAGGGAAATTTTTTATAAAAAATTTTATATTTTAAAATAAATTAAGTTTAAATTTATAATATCTGTTGATGAGACATCTACAGCAAGTTGTATAAATTATTTTTTTACTAAAATTTTATAAAAACTTAAAAGTTTCAATCATCTTCACAACATAAAAGAAAAAGGTATTTAATTACATATATTATAAAAAGATTGATCTAGAATCAATTTTAAAACTCAATATCAGAAAAATATTTGTATTAAATTATCAATAATAAAAGCCTTTTTTCTTAATTAATAATATTTTGATCTTAAAAAATTACTTTTTCTATTAAAACTGTTCTTAAAATTGTAAATATAGTTGTTCACAGCTTTATTCTCTATAATTATATCTTTATTTATTATAAGATGAAATATTTTTATTATATCTTAAAAATTATTATAAAAGTATAATTTTTTATATTTAAAAGAATTTTTTTAGTAAAAGTTTTTAATATATAAATATTTTTATAATTTAAACTCTAAATGATCTTTATCATAGTTATTTAAAAAACTCATTACAAAAATATTTTTCGAATTAGTCAGCAAACAACTATTTATTTAAAATTAAATAAATTTTTGTTTATAATAAATTTTCAAATTAAATTATTTTTATAAAATGACATCTCTCATAAAAATTCAAATATTATCAAATATTAAACACAAATAATAAAAAAACTCTAACAAAATCAAATATGTTATATCTTTTCATTAATATTCTTATTATAAAATTTTTAGTTTTCTTATGTATAAAAAAAATTCTTATAAAAAAATATTTAAAGATAATATTTTTGCATCCTTATGAATTATCAATTACTTTATAAAATTATAAACTTAATATTTGCAACGACAAATAGTAGTGAATCGCAAGAAAATACTTTATTACAAAATAAAGAAAAGAGATTTGCTTTATTGGGTGATTTATTAATGAAATTTTTATTCAAATATGACCATATTGATATATTAGTTTTTGAAGATCTTAATGAAAGCTTTTTGCTTTTAGAAAATTATACAATGATGTTTTCTAATGATGATTTAAAATTTATTCATAAAGAGTGTGAAAAAATTTCAATTGATTCTTATGATACTAAAAAAATAGTAGAATTTTTTAAATTTAAAACTGAAATTAATATTTTAGAAGAATTTGAATTATATGCTTTGATACTAAAGGGTTTTGTTGATAATTTTGTTGATCTTCTTACTGATGTCAATGTTCAGCTATCTGAAACCAGAAACGAAAAATTTTATGAAAATGCAACTCTCGCATTGATACTTAAAGATTTACCTGTTTCCTTTTCTAGTATAAAAATTAATTTTTTTAAAACCTTATATAATGTAGTTTGTAAAGGTGAAGCTTTCAATAAAAATTTAAGTGATTTAGTTAATGAATTATTAAAAGAAATAAAAAGATCTTCGGAAATTTCAAAAAGGAATATAGAAATAGAAGAATTTGTAAAAAAGATGAGAGAGAAATATCAGTTGTTTTTTGAAAATTATGAAAAAACTTTACCAAAAAATATTAGTAGAAGGAGTTTTTTTGAAAATAATGAGATTGGTTTAAAAGAAATACAAAAAATTATTAACAAAAACCTTTTAAAAGATACTAAAACAAAAAATTTAAATCGTTGTTTAGACTTTTTATTTTTAATTAGAGCACTTTTTCAAAACCACAAGGCTTTTTTTTATTTTATTAATAAGATCAATTTTGAAGAAGATAAATAAATACTAGTTGAAATTTTACTTTTTTATAAACACAGATATTCTTTTATTTAAATTTTAAAAATAACCAAATATTCTTTTATTAATATTACTCTTTATTTATTAAATATTAGAAAATATTTTTATTGTAAAAATTATACTTTTGTATTAAAAAAAATATTTTATATAAAGATAAAATTTGTTTAAATCTTTTATTAATTCACGCTTTACTGATTATTTGAAGTTGCTTGACTTTTAGATGAAAGTGAGTGCTTTAAGTTTTTATATGTGATGAGGTTTACACTTCTTGCACTTAACTCTTCTTTACTTTTAGAAAGATTCTTGAAAAAGTTCAATGAATCTTTGAATGAGAAAGTTCTCTCAGTAATAATTGGCTGTGATCTCTTATTAACATTGTTAATAGGTTCTTCCAATATTTTCTGAATTCTAACTCTCTCCTCATTATTAGTCTTATCATTTCTTGAATCACCAATAACCTCATCATGCTCATCAACCTTATCACTAACAACCTCATCACACTCTTCAACCTTATCACTAACACTCTCAACATTCTCTTCAGTGCTAAATATTTCTTCTACTTCTCCGTTGTTTGATTCTTCATTATGGATTTGTTTAGAATTCTTTGGAATTCTTTGCATCATATCCATAAAAATACTAGCCATTGTAAAATATAAATAATGCTGAAAATGATTTGGAATGTTATTGAATAACTCAGACACTGATGAACTTTTTTTTGTTCATTATGGTCTGTCTTCTTTGGGTTAATATCATTTTCTACAATAGGTGGTACAGTATCTTCCCTCTTAGTACTCTTACCACAGCAGAAAACATACTCTAAACATTTGCTTAAAATACTTTGTCTCTCTTTCTTAATCATATTGTTTACGTATGAATTTTTTTTTATATTAAATCTGAAACAAATTAAAAACAAAAAAATTTCACATCATAAAAATACTTTAAAACTAATTTATTTACTCTTTAAATATCTTATCAAAAAAAATTTTATTACATCAAAATTATGATGTAATGATGGTACATAAATATAAACAAAAAATAAAAATTTAATTATTTGATTTAAATGATCTTTTATTAATATATTTATTATAATTAAAATAAAATAAAATATTTAAAAAAGTCAAATACATAACATTAAAAATTAGTTTTAATTAGAAAAAATTTGCATTGCATTGACCATGACAAGTCTTTGTTTATATTATGTAAACAAAATGACTATTTAATAAAAAAAATTTTATTTATTAAGTATGTTCGGCCTAAAGAGTAAAATACACAGTGTTGTAAATTTTATTTGTTTTGGGGCTCTAAGCAATAAAAAACCTTATATAATGGAATATATAGATAATGAAGAACATTATACATTTGAATATAAAAATTCAAAGAATGTAACTAAGGAAGTCACAGTAAGTGCAAGAAAAATGGTACATGATTACATCAAATATTGTGGTAAAAAAAGAAAATATAAAGGAATAGAAAATGAACTAGTTATACCTAAAGAGAATAAGTATAAAATTTATAAGAAGATAATAGAAGATGAAAAATTATACACAATAAAAATAGAAAAAGGTGAAGTGATAAGAACAGTAAGAAACTTCACAGATTCTGAATTTGAATTTAGTAACATAGAAGAAAAATTTAATGACAGAAATCAATTAACAAATAATTATAGTAACAAAAAAGAATCATTATCTGATCAATCTCTCAGTAATATCAAACAATCTTCTTTACAAGACATAAACAGGTTAACAAGCGATGATCAAATTTTTAATAGTGAAATGGATAAGTTTCTTAAAAGAAAAAAAATTCTATATATAGCAAATGCATTATACTCACACAAAATACAATTATTGAAATTAATAAGTACAATGATGTCTGTTTATTGGTGTGTAATAACAGATAATCCTTCTTCCAATATATTGAATATACAACCTAAAGAAGTGAGTGAATCAATCTGTCTTTCTCAAATATCAAATGATTGTATCGATGAAGATTCAGGTGATAAACCAGTTATAATAATAAAAGATGAATCAAATGAACAAACAGAAACTAATAAGATTGATATTAAAGCTGAGTACAATAAGTTAGTTAAAAGTTTTAATAATTTGAAAAACAAAAAGAATCAGAGTATTAAAATTAAATCACCTCTCAAGTACATTGCAAACATTTTTAAAACAAGAAAGAATAAAAATTAATTTTTATACTTTTATTATAAAAAATTTTATTTTTTATAATTCTTTTTATAGAAAGAGTGATTTCTAATCCTCTGAATTTCTTTAAAATCTTTAAACTTATTCTTAAGCCTGTCATTCTCCAACCTCGACATTTCTTCTTGATAAGATAAATTTTTACTTGGTGCATTTGGATAAGATCTCCATAATCTTAAAGAACCATCATCTGATCCAGAAAATATAAAAGAATTACAGTTTGAAAATGATACTCCATTAACAATTCCCATTCTATCATTATAATAAATCTGTGAATTCTTACTATTAATATTCTCTATTCTAATAGTTGTATCACTAGATCCACTCACAATTCTATGTCCAGTCATAGAAAAGTTTACACTTAAAATTTCATTTGTATGCTTGTTAAAGTACTTCTTACCATAATATTCCTCATTTAATTTTCTAAAATCAGTTACTGTAATCTTATCACTCCCAAAAACAATTTTATTTTCATGAAAATCAACACAATTGACACTTTGATCAATTTTATAAATTTCCTTATTCATTCTTATGTCATACAGATGGAAGTTTGTTGAAGCCACACCTATGATATTATCAAATGTTTTGTTAATCTTAATGACTTGATTATCTCCTTGTAAACTAATATTATTTAATACTTCATTCCTTTCTAAATCAATAACATTTATAAAATCATGATGTGTTGTCACTATTGTGTTGTTATAAAAATCTAAAGAATTTAAATAATTTTTAAGATCAATCTCTTCACTGCTCAAATCTCCAACTCTTTTAACAACAACACTTGTATCTTGACCAACACATAAAACATTATTATTTAATCCTATTCCATTGATAAAATCATCCATTTTTATATCTTTAATACACTTCTTATTAAATACATCATAAATAACAACATGTTTATCAAATGATGACGTGGCTATATATTTACCACTATAATCTTTACACAATCCAGTAATTCCTTCAGTGTGATATGAAAATGATGATATGAATGGTTTAGCCATTATCTTATCAACTTTAGTAGCATTTAATGCTTTAACATACTCTCTTTCTAGTTTTAATGGATGATGTTTATCTTCTTCATTATATTTGAATGTTGTTAAATCATTTTTACATTCTTTATTTATTTTATAATAACTACATGGAATTTTCTTCATAACTTTGATTTAAAATTTTCTAATAAAAAATTTCTAAGAAAATTAATTATGGACAAAGATCTTAAGTGGATAACAAAACCCGAAGTAAACATACCAAATTATTATAAATTAGAACTTGAAGTTAATAAAGATAATAAAAAACACGATGATCGTTTAGATAATGATTTTAAGAAAGTTTATATTGATCCATTGGAAGTAATTAATATAAGCGTTCTTGATGAGATTTTAAATTTTGAGTCTAAAAAACTACAATTTTTAAAAGAAACTGATGTTATTGATCGAAGGTATTTTGTTAAGAAATCTGAAAGATCAGAAGCTTTTAAAAGAATTGAACAACATAATAAGTTAACATCTGTATTTAATTATCAGCGACATTTACAAAATTCATTTAATACTGTTGATGAAAAAGATAATGATGTAATAGAAGAATATCCTCTCTTCCTGAATAATGAAAACTATATACTGGTATCAGGATTACCTAATACAGAATTTGAATTTTTTAATTTGTTAGAAGAAGGTGATGTTAAATCAAAAGTAACTGTTAATGGTTCTAAGAAAAGTTTTATGAAACAAAAGAGCGACAAGTATTTAATTATTAGTATTAAGGATGGGAATGGATATTTTAATTATTGTGATCAAATACATAAACTCTTTTAATAAACTTATTTTTATTTTTATTAAAATTTTAATAGCATGAATCTTAGAAGATACGAATGTAAATATTCAGATGTTGATAGTAAACAGGTAGTAAGTAGATTCAAAGAGATGCATCCAGATTATTTTGAGTTAACAGAGTGGAGCAAGAGAGTAAATTACTTAGATAATAATAAGCTTGGATTGTCTGACGATGAAATCATGTTATATATTATTGGAAAATGTGAAAGTAATTTTAAAATTGTTAGTAAATTATTAGAATTGGTTGATTTATCAAAGTTAAAAACAGGCTATATATTAAGCTTCATTAATCAAAAATTTACAGAGGTAAAATTAGAGAAAGAAATTCTTAAATTACTAGGTTTATTGGATGAAGTAACTAAGGTTGAATTTATTTTAAGTGGAGCTAAATTTAATGTAGGTAAGAAGGCTGCAAGATATTTAGAATTATTAGAGAAAATAAAATTAAATAATGATATAATTAAATCTGTATTAAATGAATTAAATAAGATTAAGTACACTGGAATAATAGAAAAGAAAAGATTAGTTAAATCTATCAATTATTTTAATGACAAACTAAATGAAGAATCTAAGGCTGATAATTTAGAAAGTAATGATATTCAACCTGAGATCAAAGAAAGGATTAATATTGAATTTAAAAAGGAGGATGTTGTTGTTGAAAAAATTAAAGAATTTGAAAAGATTGAGAATGAAGTAATTAAAGAAGAAGAAGTTGATACAAATAATCTTATTAATGTTGTTAAGTTAAAACAAAATGATTTAAATAATGAGAATTATCTTAATATATTAAACAATAATTTAATTAATAGAAATGAAGTTGAAGTTAATGATTTTATTATATTTTTAGTAATGAATCAAATCATATTGAATGATGATAACATTTTAATACTAATTAGTGTTTTACTAACTAAGGAATTATACTACCTGTTAGAAGTTTTAGATAGAATTTATCCAATGTCTAAATTGTATAAAATATATAAGAAAGATGAAAGATTAATGAATGTACTGGTTAAAATAATTGGTAATATTACAAATAAGTCAAATGAAATTGACGAACTAAAAGTTGTTATAAAAGAGGTAGAAGAGTTTTTTGATTTGTTGAAAATATTAACAAATAATAAACAAAATGATGAGAAAAACAATTCTAAAGTTGATTTTATTAATAGAAGTTTATTAGAGATGAGTTTAGTAGAAGAAGAAAGTTTTAAAAAAAGTAAAAATGAAATTAATGTTTATGAGGAAATAAAACAATTAAGTGATGAAAATCAGATAGTTGAATATTTTAAGAACAATAATTTAAATATTAGAACTTTAATACATTTAAATATGATAAACATACTAAGTGTACTTATTAGAAACAATATTGGATTTGATGATCATATTAGTGATCTTTTAAAACTTTTTAGAAATGATAATGACATTATGATGGGAATAACTTTGAATAGTGATTACATTAAAGTTTTGACAGCATTATTTGATTTGGTAATTGAAGACTCTGATACAAGAATTATGAAATTGATATGGAGACATTCTAAAAATTTAACTAAATGGGTTGATAATAAAAAGGCTAGATTATTAATAACAACAATTGATAATATTTATCGTAAGCATGGATCTACTCTGAGTAAATCAACAACTACAATGTTAAAAGTTTCATTGTTACATCTAACTGAACTTTGTAATGTCTACTCAACGAATATTATGAAATTTGATAGCAGTAAGAATTTTAAAGAAATAGCAAGTTATATAACTTCTAATAGTGATTTACCAGTAGAAGATATCAGATCAATCTTTTTAAAATATAAAGAATAAAAAGAAATTGTAATCTAATTTTTATTAAGTTTTCCCTCTTTATTTAGTCTTCTTAAAGGAATAGTTATAACGTCTAAATTGTCATGAAGTGAATTGTTGAGAATTAAAGAATTAAAATCAAGCCTAAAAGCTAAATGAAAACAAGCATCACATTTCTTAAGACAAATTTCAAAAGCATTTAAAAAATCACTTTCTTCTTTAGTACGGATATAAATTGAAAAATTAAATTCAAGTGAATATATTTTGATGTTTAAATCACTAATAGCATAACTAATTCTCACATGTCCTGAAAGTTCTATCAAACTGTTATTGAAATTAATCTCTAATATATTGTCTTTAAAATACCAATAAACAACACCCAGTGACTTAAGTTTAGCAAATACAAACTGAAGAGCAATAGGGCTCATGTAAATCATATTAAAACTAATATAACCGTCAAGCGTAAATAATTCGTAGATGTGTTCTGGGGTTGGATTGTTTATAACGTAGTTAAGTCTCTTAATAAAATATCTATCTAATTCGCTAAAATTACTATTAAATTTGGATATTTGTTTATCTTCACTTTGGTTAGACATATGAGGGTTATTTTGTAAAATATTTCTTTAATAAAGTGTAAAAAGAAAATGAAATATTTGATTGACAGATTTATTATTTTTTAATTAAAGCTAATTAAATTATAATGAAGTTATTAATTTTTTTAATAAATTTAGGATTTAAAAATAAACAAAAACTAAAAACTATTTACAATTTAATTAAAAAATTAATAGAGATATCTTTCTCTATTAAATTGTAAATAAGTACAGATGTTTCTGTATTACATCTATAGACTCTGTGATTTGAATTTAAAATAAATTCAAGCATATATTTTAAAAATTAGTTATCAATCAATATTAAAAATATCTATTTTTATACTTATATGGGTAAAATCACACTATTTTTATACTTTTATTATACAAGAAAACTTAATAATATAATTTTAAAAATATAATAATATAATTATTTTTTTACCATATAAAGAATTTAAAATTTTTTATTATGTTTGAAAAAAGGTTATTTTTTATGAATTTGGTATTCTGTTATTTAAAAAAGTTTAATACATTGTTTATATTTTTATTGAAATTTAATATAATTATTTAAACTAAAAAATAAAACTTCAGTACGGTAAAATTTTTTAAGATTTAAGCTCAAGTGAGAAATAAACTACAACATAAAGAACAAAAATTGTATATATTATTTTTATAATTCAACTCGTAATCTTAATTTTATTAAAAGGTATTATAAACTAAAATGAAACTTAAACAAAATTCTTTTAACTCAGATTGGATTTATAAAGAAGTTATTGTTTATATCATTTATTTAATTAAAAATTTATATGTAAATAATAAACTAATTACTAAATTAGTATTTAGCTTCTACTGTCTTTCTTTATAGAATTAATTTTTAAATTATGGTATTTAAATGGGTTTTTTCTTATACAACAACAATATATTTTATATTTTTATTATTTTGGTAAGCTAATAATATTTTATTTATCTAATTCTATAAGTCCTTAGTTTTAAATAATTTTATACGTTTGAATAAAATTTATTTCAATTTATAGTACTCTTCAAACTGACCTTTTAAATTCTTTTGTTTATAAAAACTTTAACAATCTTAAATCAAAAAATTTCATTATATCAAATTTAAGTATAAAAACACTTATAATTTTTTACAACTCTGATCTTTGAAAAAGTAATTGTTTTACTTTTTTATTAAATTTTTTAACTATCAATTTATTGTTTGATGAAATAAAAAAGATAAAATGTTCATATTTTAATTAAATATTTACATTGACATCATATAATACCACTCGTTTTTAATTTAAGAAATGTTTTTGATCCTTAAAGTAACAAAATATGATTAATGATTGTTTTTTAAACATTGAAAGATTTTTTAATAAATAAAAGGTTAACTCAACTACTCTTTTGATAGTATTTATTTTATTAACTAAACTCATTTAGTTATTAAATACTTTTTATAATTTTTATTAATTCAATTTTATTAGTTAAACTGATAGTTATTTTTTTTAAAAATATTTTATAAACCCTTATTAATGTTTATTAAGAAGTTACATTTAGATAATTTTAAAAGTTTTAAAGATCCTTTAACGTTAGAATTCGATAAAAAGAACATAATAATAGGCAAGAATGGTTCTGGTAAATCTAATTTGATGTCAGCTCTTTTCTGTGCATTTCTCGTAGATAAAAAATTTGCTACTAATGTAAAGTATAATAACAATGAAAGAGAGGCTTATATTATTATAGAAATAGATAACAGCGATAGAAGGTTTATTAGTAATGAAATTAATTTATCTATTAAAGTTGTATTCACTACCAATTCAATTAATTATTATGTTAATGAAAAGATTATAACTAAAGATGAATTACAGGGATTATTAGAGAATGCAGGATTACACCAATATAGTTTTATTTGTCAGGGATTTAGAGTAGTAGATAATATTTATGGTTTAATATATAAAGTAGCAGGAGCTGAAAAGTTTGAAGAATATAAAGAACAAGCTATTAAAAATCTTGATAATACTGAAGTAGATAACATGATAGAAAAATTAGAATATAAAACTGCTAAATATACAGAATTTAGTAGAAAATTAGAAAAGTATAATGAATTATCTAATAAGAAGAAAGAAATTGACTTTGAATTAATTAGTTATGAAATACAAGAACTAACTGATAAAATCAATAATATGAGTAATTTAGTTAATAAAAGTGAAGATAACATGGAATTAGAAATTGATGATATTAGAGAGAAAATGGTTAAAAATAGAAATGTTTTAAATGATATAAATAGAAAGTTAAGTAATGTTGAACCAAGAGTTTTAGAAATGTTAAAAAATAAGGTTAATCCATTTACTGATAAATTAGATGAGTTGTTAAGTGAAGAGAAAGAATTGAATGAGAAATTAAAAAAATTAAAAGAAAATGAAATTAGCAATGTTATTTATGCTAAATCTGTAAAGTATTGGAAAGCATTTCAAGATAAGCATTGGACATTAGAAGAGATTAAAGAGAATTTAAAACAAAAAGAATGTGAATTGAATAATTTTACATTAGTTGATAAAAATATTTCAGCATTAATTTCTAAAAAGAAGAGTTTATCAATTAAGAGGAAAGAATTAGAAGATAAGATTAAAGAATTAACTGAAAGAGAGAATAGTCTTAGTAACAAAATGTTATATTTAGGTAACCAGGCTATTAATGCCAGTGAGCATGTTAAAGACAATGAAGGTGTAATTGGACCAGTCTATAATTTGATAAAGGTACCTGAACAATATGAAGAGGCATTTGAAGCGGTAGCTAAAAACTCACTATTCTATTTGGTTGTTAAGAATGAAAATGTTGGATTAGAGTGTTTAAAGAAAATTGAAGGTAAATTAACATTTATTCCGTTAAATAGAATTAAAATAAGAAATAAGGTTATAGGAGATAAATCTATTAAGAAATTATCAGATCTTATTATAACTGAGAAGAAAACATTAGATGTGGATTATAGAAGGTTGGTTGAATTTATTTGTAAAAACTATTATGTTGTTAATGATTTACAAAAAGGAATTAGTTTATCTGAAAAGTATAATATTAATATTGTTACAGTAGAGGGAGATGTTATTACTAATGAAGGAATTATCACAGGTGGTTATGAAATGAATAATTTTGTGTTGAGAGATTTAAGACGTGTACAGGGAATTCTTGATAACCTTAAAATTGATTTGATTAATATTAAAAAAGAATTAGACATAGTAAATGATGAAATAAACATTTACAATTTAGAAGAAGGTAGTAATAAAACTAAAGAAGAATTTAGATTAGAATGTTTAGGAATAATTGAATTTTATAAATTAAGAATAGCATATATTGAGGGTGGTAAAAAAGTATTACATTTAAAGGATTCATCAGTAACTGAAAGTGAAATTAATGAATTTAAGAGACAACAGTTAATTGTTTTAGAGAAATTAAACAGTCTTAGAAAAGAAATATTTAGAAGACAATCAAAAATACTGAAATCTGAAGCAGTAATTGAATTATTAAAAAAGAAAGAAGAAATTGATAAAGAAAATTTAAAACTAAAAGAATCTGAAAATTTATTGTTAAATGATTTAATTAAAAATCAAAATAATCTAACAAGTGAGAATTCAAGTGTAAAAAGTATTTTTATTTCTAAACGTAATGAATTGATGAAAAAGATAGGACTTAAAGACTTTACTAGAGTTATACATAAGAAATATGTTAATGAAGATAAGGAATCATTGATGATAAAATTAAAGGATGTTGTTAATGAAATGAAACCATATCCCATGTTTAGTGAGAATCAAATACATAATTTAAAAGGTTTTGACAGGATGATAAGTATACAAAATGTTAAAAATGAATTAAATAAGTTAAAAATTGAGAAAGACAGTATATTTAGTTATTTAACCTACGTAGAGAACGAAAAGAATAGTAAAATTGAACTTACATTCAACATGATTAGTGATAATTATAATCAATACTTTAAGTATGTTACAGGTGATGAATCTGAAATGAAATTAATTGAAGATAAAACAGTTGAAATATTCATAAACGGTAATAAGATTAATATTAATTCTTTAAGTGGAGGTCAGAAAACAATTATTTCTATTTGTATATTATTTGCTATACAAAGAGTTGATCCATCACCGTTTTACGTATTTGATGAAATTGATGCTAATCTTGATCCTGAATATTGTTTAAAGATTTATGAATTAATTAAACAAAGTGACTTTCAGTTTTTTATATCCACATTTAAACTTCAGGGACTTGAATGTGGTAATAAATTTATTGGTGTTGCTGTTAAAGACAAAGTATCGCATGCAGGTGAAATTAATTATGAATTGGCTAAAGAAACATTACAAACTAGTGAAATTTAATAAATTTATATCAATTAATTTAATAAATTAACATCATATTGAAAATCTGAATAACTGTAAACCATTTGATTTTCTTTTAATTTAATCAATTTTTTTACAACTTCTTTTTCAATTTTCAATTTTTTAATTAAATCACTAATTCTTATACGACATTCTTCTTCAAAAATAACTAAATTACCGTCTGCTAAATTTTTATTAAAATAATCAATTGCTGTATTTCTTTCTTTTAAATAATCAGAATTTAACACTTCTATTAAACAACTATAAATAATTGATGGATTATCTTTTAAAATAACTAATTCTATATCAATATTATCATCAAAATTATTAGATTCTCTTGATATAATATTTTTAGCTTTAATTCCCTCTATTGACTTTTCTAAAGATACTTTTTTAATAAAATCAATCTCATATTCATTTAAATTAAAAATCTCATCATAAATCATTAAAACGTAATACTTTAAATCTTCTCTTTCTTTAAATATAAATCTTCTTATCTCATTTGAATAGAATGTACTTCTTTTATTTTTTAATAAACATGTAAAGATACTCAATCCACAATTTTTAATTAAAAACGAATTTGATTTAAGAGATTTAAATGCTATTAAAGTAAAAATATCAATGATTTGACAAGTGTCATCAATTATTATTTCTTTTAAATAATTTTTAACTTCCTTTTTGATAAAAATTCCATCATTAGAATTTTTATTTGATACAAATTTAACCACCCCAACTATTCTTTTAGATACCAATAAAGCTTCTAAAATATTTAATAAATGATATTCTAATAACTCGTTATATTCACCAACTAAATTTCTTACACACTCAATTACAACGGTTAAATAATCATCAGTTAAAGTGAAATACGATGATATACCTCCACCTTTTCTAAAAACAATTGAATTACTTTTAACATTATTAATTAAGTACTCAAATCCATATGCAATATCAACACTCATTCTATTTCTCATTATCTGTCTTAAATTAATTATTAATCCATAATTATTACATTCTAGAAAAATTTTATAAATCATAAATTTAACTTTTTCATTATTATGGAAATTTTTGATCAAATATTCTATTAAATAAATTTGGATCTTTAATTTGAGTTGATTGAATTTTTGAAGATCTAATTCACTTAACAAATAGTCACTTAACATTTGATACATATCAGTATTTGATGAAGAATACTTTATCATAAAATACATGTAACCAGGATATTCAAAGAGATGATTTTTTATTTCCTTTTCAAGTTCACTTTTAAATTTTTCAGTGTTCTCTTTGGTTAAAACATTAATTATCTTCATTGCAGCACCTTCAGATATTCTTGTATCTATTGATTTAAGATTTTCTAATAATTTTTCATTAGATTCATCTAATAACTCTATTTTTGATACCACTAAGTTTCTTATTTCTGAGTTAATATCTTCAGTTAACCTAAAAATAAAATCTTCAATAATATCACTAACTTCAAAATAAATCATCAATCCAAAGTGTCTTCGAGAACAGTTATTACTTTTAATCATTTGTTTTGATAACTCTTTAAATTCACTTAAATTTAATCTCTTTTTAAACTTTTTTATAAGAGAAATTATATAAACTTGATTTTGATAATCAAAAATATATTGATTTGTTCTTAACCAACCCATAAGATTGTTATAATTAAACTCAAACAATCTTATTCTAACAAATTCATCAGATGCAAATTCACTATAAATTAAGTTTTTATAAAGATTTAAAGACTTATTAAATTTAAGTTTTTTAATTAAAAATCTTAAATCATTTTTTGATAAATTTTTTATCGATTTAATAAACTGCTCATCATCAATTTTACTTGTTAATTTAGAAAGCTCTATTAGTGAAATTTTGTTGTTTGAATCACTAAAATCATCCAAAAGTCTAATAACTAATCCAGAATGACTAAACTCTTCTCTAATAAGAGCATGTAATTCAAATCTATCTTTATTATACTTAGTTAATTTTAATATTTCAACTACATCTTCTGTTTCACAAAACGGTAATAACTTCTTTAATTCATTAATATCATTTTTATTTTCTTCTATTTGTTTATTCATTAAAACTTTTTTATTTAATAAATAATTAATTAAATAACCCCTTAAAAATGACTATCGATATTGGAATTATATTAGTAGGAGGATTAGGTACAAGGTTATATCCATTGACTAAAACAAGACCAAAACCTCTTATATATTTTATTGATAAACCAATAATTGAATATCAACTACAAGCCTTAAAGGATGCTAATATCAAAATAGTTATACTTTGTTTAAATTATTTTAATGAACATTTGACGGAAGCATGTATTGATTGGGAGAAAAAATTTAATATGAAAATAAAATTATCAAAAGAAGATAAACCTTTAGATACCGCAGGACCATTAAAATTAGCAGCTAAAAATTTTCCAGAAATTTATAAATCACAGGGTGTTATTGTAATGAATGCTGACATCTACTCAACAATTAAAATAAACGAACTAGAAAACTACTTTAAAATCCTTATTAAAGATAATAGTACAGTCTGTGTAATAGCAAGTTATGAAGTTAAAGATCCAACTCGTTATGGGTGTTTATTAATAGAAAATAATAAAATAACCAAATTTTTAGAGAAACCAAAAACTAAAGAAGAAATAATTAGTAATAAAATTAACGCAGGAATATATTGCATGACACCTAAAATAATAAAAGATATGATTGAATTAAAAAAAGTATCAATAGAAAAAGATATTTTTCCTTTATTGGCAAAAAATGGAAATTTGTATAATTATAACTTAGATGGATTTTGGATTGATGTTGGTGTACCGGCTGAATATTTATATGGCCAAAGGGTTGTAATAGAAATGTTAGATCTAGTTAAAAAAAACAAAGCTTATTCAAAGAATGTTATTCTAGGAAAGAATGTCATTATAAAAGAAAATGTTTCATTAAGTAATTGTGTTATATTTGATAATACAATCATAAATAATGATTGTGTAATAACTAATGCAATGATAGGATATAATTGTATAATAGGATCAAATGTTAAAATAGGAAATGAATCAAGTAATGTTACAATATTAGGAGATGGTGTTATGGTAAAAGAAGGGGTAATTAAAGTTATTTCATTAATAGAACCAAATGAAATTATAAATAAAATTTAAACAAAAAAGTATAATTTAAAATATAAAAAAAACAAAAAATTTTAATAAGGTTAGTAGTAACCTTACTTGTGCTCATAACAACACTGAGATGATTAGCATGCCCTTGCATAAGGACGGCAAAAGTCTCTGGAGAAGAAGGAAAGAGATAGTAGTATCTCATTTTTAATAAATTTTATTCACTAAAACCACTAACAGGAGAATCAGAGGTGTTGTTTCGAGTAGAATTACTATTAGAACTAATAAATCTAGGAATGTACTGAAATCTAGAAACCAATTTTTTACCCGTACAACAATCTTGTTCTTCGTTAAATAATCTATGTAAGAAACAAGGAGTTCTAAGAAAATCAGCACTATACTTTGGAAAAACATCCTTAAAAAAGAATATAATATGACCACAGACAATTCCCATACTCTCTTCATTATTGATAGTACCATCAGATAGGAGGGTAAATATAGGAATAATAAAAGGTAAATAGAAAGCAGGAAATGTAAGAAAACCAAATGTTTGTATAATAGCTCTTGGGTTTTTTCTCGTCCAAATGTAAGTGATAATACAAGAGAAACTAGGACCTAAAGGACCTAATCTAACAAACATAGCACCAATAATCAAAGTAACATAACAAAGAAATAGCACAAATACATAATCACTAATATAAACATAAGAAGTTTCTAACATACTCGAATACCTATAAAAGAATGTTATATGAAGAATACCTTCAAAGTTTAGCCTTCCAAAATAACAAGGAGCCAAACAAAATCTTAAAATTAAAGTAGAAAGTTTCTTAAACCTTTCAATAACAGATAGTTGATTAAACACACTTCTTGTTTTGTTATTAATAAGTAAATCATATAAAACTTGATATCGGGAGAGTATAAAATAATTCTTATTAACTAGATTGACTGATACTGTGAATGTAACAATACCTACCAGAATACAAACGAATCTTGTTACAGGTGGAGCAGTGTAATATAAATGAAATAAAATGTTCTTCTCCATTAACAAGGGTTAAAATAAAATGATTTTATTTTTTAGTAATTTCAGATAACTTTGACCAGTAAGTTACATCCTCTGTTGTTTTTATTTGTCCATATTGAATGTTGTTCTCTTCTTTTGTCTTTAAGAATACTCCTTCAATTCCTGCATTCTCTCCTCTTAGAATCACTGCATTACCAAATTTTAGTGGTTGTACTGTTGTTATTTTATCAAATGAAAATTCTCTACCATTTCTGGTTTTAACTTTATCTCCTATCACATCCTCTAATTCATACTGATTACCATCTACAAGTATTACTGCGTTAAAAAACAAGCTATTCTTTTTAGTTGTTAGATTATCTGATTGGTAATTTCCTCCTGTGTATCCTACTGATTGGTTAGCATATCCCATTGATCTATTATATCCTA
>LVKB01000061.1:5551-19589 GCA_002087885.1 Hepatospora eriocheir
AGTAATTTTAGCTAACATATCATCTGAACACTACCAAGAGAGTAAAGTTAATAAGCATCTTAAAAAAGTAATAAAAATTTATGGAAGTGAAAATTTAATTGTATTTAGTGCAACTCATAGAAGTACAGATGAGGAGTTGGCAACTAAATTTGTAGATAAACTAGTAAAGGCAGGTTATGAAGCTTTAGACTTAATAAATTACTTTACAGCAGGTAAAGATGAGGTAAAAGCATGGACTATTAGAAAAGGAATGAAATCACCAGAAGCAGCAGGTGTTATTCATACAGATTTTGAAAAATATTTTGTAAGTTCAGATGTAATGAGTTACAGTGATTTTGTTGAACATCCAAGTGAAACCAAAATGAAAGAAGCAGGTAAGTTAATGTAAAAAGGTAAACAATACGTTGTTCAAGATGGAGACATCATGTTTTTTAAATCAAATGTCCCAAAAAATAAAAAGAAATAAAAGATTTAATAATTATTTTAAAAAAATTTGATTTAAAAGATTATGAAAATAATATCAGAACAACAACAATTTATAGAGACACAATTAAATCCTTATGAATACATACAAACATATGTAAATCTTTATGAGAAACAGAGATATTCACCACTTAAAGTATTTCCAACATCTTCTAAGTATTATGATGAGTTTCAATATGAGTTTATTAATTTTGCTTTAAAACACAGCACATCAATTAAAGAAATAAATATTCTAATTGATCTTTTAGAACATTTAAAGGAGGAATTTAGTGATTTTTATAATTTTTGTATTGAAACTCTTTTTAAAGGAATTAATCTTAAATTACACGAGTTAGAGATTAGTTTATTTGATCTTAACAATGATTATTCTAGTGTATCACTTCTCTATACACACACTCTTTTTAATATTGATTTTTATCCACTAATTGTCTATAAAGCTTTATTATTTGATGAAATTAAACAAGCATTACAATACTCATTTGAATTAGTTCATAATATTAACAAAACTATCAGGAGGTATAAATTATGTAATTTAATGGAAAATCTAACCACTAAAAAGACAAATGGAGAATTTATCAATCTAAATGATCTAAATGAGTTTGATTCAATTATTGATTCTTCTTATAAAAAAGATTTAATCAATTTTAGTGATGAAGAAATTAATAGAACTAAAAAGTATATTAAAGTAAAACCAGGTGATTTAATTAATGGTGAGAACAGAATATTAACATACACTTTTGAAACATTCTTATTACTTTACTGGAATAAATTCAAAGAAGAGTATTCTAATTTGACAAATTCAGATTTTTATATCAAATTAATTGATTTAGCCTCAGAAATTGATAATTATCCAAATTGTGATAGAATTGTTAATGAAATTAAGAAGTACGCTGATTATATATTAAATACAGCAGAAATTAAAGATTTGATTAATTTCCAAATTAACGAAACAGATCATCAGATAGAATTTAATGGAAAATAAACTTCTTATTAAAAATTTTAATAAAAATTTTAACCCCAAATAAAATGGCTAATAAAGCAGCAACACCAGTAGTAACTAAAAGAGATAAGCTTCCAAGGAAGAATAGATTTAAAATATCAGCAGGAGTACAGACAGGAACTAGAATTAAAAACGTAGATAACTCAGGAGTTAAAGAAGTTGAAGTAATTGGTGTAATAGGATACAGAGGTATAATGAATAGACTACCTCGTGCCTCAGTGTCAGACATAGTTGTAGCCTCAGTTAAAAAGGGTAAGCCAGAATTGAAAGGTAAAATAGTATACGCTTTGATAATCTCTCAGAAAATGGTTATTCGTAGAAAGAATGGTGAACGTATCGCATTTGAAGATATCAGATCAATAATTCTTGATAGTAGAGGTGATCCAAGAGGTACCGGTAGTGTAAATTCACCGGTAGCTAAAGAGGTTGCTGAAAAGTTTGCAAGAGTCGGTTCAATGTGTTCTAATATTCATTAAATTTTATTTGTCAAAATATCTTCTTAAATTATTTCTATTTGATTTTTCTTTCTCATTAATACACTCATTGACATGTTTTTGATAGATAAAATCACTCTCATGTATGAATGGTGCATTACAAATTATACAGGTACGTGGGTGTATTGGTTTAGGTTTTATTTTATTGATTGGTTTTAAGTAACTTGTTATTTTTGGTAATTTACTACTTACAAGTGATGATATGCTAATACCAACTAATCTAATTTTATCTTCTACCATTTTTTCATCATCTTTTATCGTAACAAAATTATTTTTAAATAAATCATAAGCGATATTAAAAATGTCTATTAAATCTTTTAATAAAAAACTACTCTTCTTTTGTCTGGTTTTTTGTTTAAAAGTAGTAAATTTAATTGTTAATGTAACAACTGATCCATAATATTTCTGTCTTTTCATTCGATAGTAAACTGAATTTGCTAGTGTCCATAAGTGCATGCAAATATCCCTGTGATCATTAGTAGGTTTAATTGTCCATCCATTGCCTATTGAGTGGTTTTTAGAGTATTTTTTCCCATTTAGGAAATGACTATAATCAAAATTTGATAATCCATAAGATAATCTCATTATATTAGTAAATGACTTTTCAGGCAACATTAAATAAATCTTATGTAATTCATTTCTTAATTGTTCTATAGTTTTAATTTTTAATGTTTTAAACAACAACTCTTTAGTCATTTTACCAATTCCATTGATTTTATCAACTTCTAATGGAAATAAAAATCTATCAAAGTTATTTTTTATTTTAAAAGACCCGTTGGGTTTGTTAATATTCGAACTAAATTTAGCCAACCCCCTACAGACTGATAAACCAGCACTAATTGTCAATCCACCTGTATTTCTATGTACAACATTTCTAATTAAATCAACTAATTTATGAACGGATTCAAAATTAAATCCTGTATACTCAACATAGTCAGTTCCTAAACTTTTTCCAAATCTAGAATTTTGATTAAAAACGTTATAAGCATGTCTCAATTTATTTTCATCAAAAACAAGACAAGCTTCATCAATTCCATAAATTTCAACATTCTCATCATAAATAGATAAAATACCCATAACAATCTCTGAGTAAAAATTATACTTATCAAATGAACATTTAGTTATTACAAGATGAGGACAGAGTTTTTTAGCATGATAACCAGGCATGCCAGCCTTGATATTAAATTCCCTAGCTTTATAGTTACATGCAGCAAGCATAGTTAAACTACCAACACCCAGTGGAACATCATTATACTCAGGATGTAATAAAGTTTCTACTGATGCATAAAAAGAATCCAAATCAACATGAATATAAACTTTCTTAAATTTATCAGGATTAAACAAAACAGGCCATTCTCTCTTTATTTTATTTTCAGTCTTAACAACATGAACTTTAGCTAAACCCAATCTGTGCTCATTTTCAGTTAACTTTAATTTTAATGCCTCAGCTCTATTAGAAACATTAATAAGCTTATTTTCTTGATTTTCTTCAAAAGCCTCATCATTTTCATTGAAAACAACAAACTTAACTGGCTTTCTCCCCTCCATAAAAACAAATAATTAATTTTCTAAAATTTTATTGTTTCTTTCTTGAATTTAATCCTTCAACAAAACTTCCAATACAAACATTACCGTTACATTTACAACATCTAATAAAAAATAATCTGTTCTCTCTAATAATCTCAGTAGAATCTTCGTTATTACAACTTTTACATTTTACAAAATTTTCTATGAAGTTTTGTACTTCACTTTCTAACTCTCCTTGTGAATACTTACCATCTATTATCAAAAACCCTGCTTCATTAAGAGTTCCTGTAGAATATAACCTATTTAGTATAAAAGTTTTTAAGTGATCTACATCCCGACCTATTTGATTAGCTATTTTTTGTACATTGAGCATGGTTTTACGATTCTTCCTTATTGCCTTAACTGTGACATTCAATTTTTTACTATTGTCCGTTTGTTTCTTTAGTATTTCATCACATCTAGCCAATAAGGTTGTATATCTCATTTTGTAAGGAAGATTAAACTCATCTTCTTGTATTTCACCCTGGAATACATTCTGAGTTATAGGTTGTAATTTGCCACTAAGATCTGTTAAGTGTGTTGTTGATAGCCCTATGGGTAATACTGGACCACAACTATCTTCACTGCTACTATCTGAATAATTCATTTATTGAGAAAAATGGATTGAAAAAATTTCATAAAATTTTATTCTATAAAAAAATAAACTGATAGGTTTTAATTAGTTATTTTCTAAAATTAATAATTAATAATTAATAATTTAACTTCCCAATTTAGAAATGAAATTTAAACAAAGAAAATGATTCTTTAAATTTATTATTTTTGATGAATGAAGAAATTTTTAAATAAAAATCAATAAATAATGATGTGTTTATAGAAGAAAATTACTAATAAAAGAATAAAACATTAAGTTCAAATGTTTTATTTGTTAAAAGTCTAATTACACTGATAATAAACTTTTTATTGAAACAAACAAAATTTGAAACAAAATAAAAAACTTTCTGATGCATAACAAATAATGAATATCGTTATAGAACCTTTTACAATACTTTTATCAGCATTTGCAATATCAATGAATATATTCCTATTTGGGTATTTTATTCATAAAAGAATAGCCCTTACTAGTCATCAAATCAAACTACAAATTTACACATTAATCTTTTTTATTTTATATTTATCATACTTTATATCTCTTTTAATTAAGTCCTACAATCAACAGGTATGGGAGTATGACTTATCTGAGTATTTTAAGTCATCAAAAAAGCTACAAATATTAACTGAAAGTTTTCTTAAGGGACTAGTCATACTAATTTTTAATTTGTTTGTTTTAGGACTTTCCGAATTAGACACACTTTTTATTAATGAAAGTAAAATAACTAAGATTGTTACAATTGGATATTTTCTTTTAAGGATGTATCCAATTGGGGTTATCATTACAAAGGTAAAATCAGATTATGAACTAGCCATAACATTTTATGAATCATTTGCTATTGCCGAATCAGGAATTCTTTTATTAGGATTTATTTTTTTATTAAATAGATTTTTACATGTTGATAGTGAATTAATAGAAAATAACATAATTGATAGGTTTGCACTACAAAAGTTAATTAACAAGTTAAAAATGATTTGTAAAATAATTTTATTTGGATTGATTGGTGATATTGTTTACAGAATTATACTAATTTTTTTAGCATCAAAAGATAAAACTAATAATCTTTTACTTTTAAAAGATTTTACTTTATTTTTAAGAATTTCCTCTTTTGAGTCAATAATCATAGGATCACAATTAGCCTGTTTTTTACCACTCACCAACAGTAAGAATGTTTTAACAATGATAAGAGATGCACTAAATGAAAAGAAAGACTTATTAAAAGATTTATTTGAGTACTCAACAACCAGAATGGAAGACAGCACTTATGATGATACAAAAACAGAAAATAATTAAATAAATCAAATTTATTTATGCATCAAATATTTTTGTAAAAGAAAATTTATTAACAAACAAAACAAACCCATAAATGTTACTTAAGAGAAATGAGAATGTAAAAACGATAAATAAGTATAGTTGGAAACCATCAACTAAATATTTTGATTATCAGTCTACAACACCTATGGATAGTAGAGTTATAGAAGCAATGTTACCATACATGACTGAAGTGTTTGGTAATCCACATAGTAGAACACATTCGATGGGATGGAATGCAGAAAAAGCAATGAATGATAGCCGTAAAAAAGTAGCAGAAGTAATAAATGCAGATTCATCAGAAATAATTTTTACTAGCGGAGCAACAGAAGCAGATAATCTTGCACTAAAGGGATTCTCAGAGTACTATAATTATGATCTTCATATAATAACAGCACAGACAGAACATAAAGCAATATTAGAGGCATGTCGATACCTGGAAGATAAGGGTGTTAAAATAACTTATTTACCAGTTGATGAAAAAGGACACGTTTGTATTAAAAAGTTAAGAAGTGCAATAACACCAAAAACAAAACTAATATCAATAATGGCAGTTAATAATGAGATAGGAGTAGAGAATAATTTAGATGAGATAGGAAACGTATGTAGAGAGAAGAATATTGTGTTTCATACTGATGCAGCACAAGCTTATTCAAAGATTCCAATTGATGTAAAAAAGTCTAATATTGGAATGTTAAGTATATCAGGACATAAGATATACGGACCCAAAGGAATAGGAGCTTTATATGTCAGGAGGAACCCAAGAGTACGTTTAGTTAAACAACTGCATGGAGGAGACCAAGAGAGGGGTATTCGTTCAGGAACAGTTCCTGTATTTTTAGCAGTCGGATTGGCTAAGGCAGCTGAAATATCAAATAGTAATCAGAAAGAAGAGACAAAGAAACTTAAACATTTGAATGCTAAGTTTATAGAAACACTCACTAATGAAATGGGGAATGAATTTATAATAAATGGAAAGAATACATTTCCTGGGTGTCTTAATATTTCATTTCCATATGTGGAAGGAGAAGGTTTATTAATGAAACTTAAAGATTATGCATTGAGTAGTGGTAGTGCTTGTACATCAGCATCATTAGAACCTTCTTATGTATTGAGAGCTTTAGGAAGATCAGATGATTTAGCACACTCTTCTATTAGATTTGGTTTTGGAAGATTTTCTACAGAAACAGACGTTATTAATTTAGCAAAGAAAACTGCATCAGCTGTTAATAATTTAAGAGAAATGTCTCCTCTTTATGAAATGGCAAAGTCGGGAATTGATCTTAGTTCAATCAAATGGACTGCTTAAATTTTTAATAAAAATAATTTTTTATTAAAAGTTTTTTAATTCAAAAGAAAATGAGAAGAAGATTTTTTAAAAAGAATAATGATAATGATAACAACAGTGATTATAAGAATAACGTTATTAATACTAATAATCAAGAAATTTTATATGAAAGAAAATTAATTTTAACTACAAATAAACCATCAAAAAAATTAAAAATGATTTGTAAACATTTAAGAATGTTATTAAGACCTCATTCACTTTATAAAATGAAAGAATTTAATATTCCAATTAAAGATGTTATTAAAGATTCTGAAGAATTATCAGTTGCTCATATTATTTATTGTATGGAAAATAAGTTAATTATCGGTGATAGAAAAGAAAAAGTTAGTTATTATTTTGATTTAGTTGAGTATGAAAATAATTTTAAAATGTTTAAAGACTTTTATTATAAAGATTCCCCTTTTGTTAAAATTTATTATAACAGAAATGATATGACTGATGATCAAATTGAAATTGATAAAGAATTAAGTAAAGTGTTTGAAAAGTTTGGTACAGTTGAATCAAAATTAAAAGATTTTAAGAGATTGTTACAAATCTTTTTTGAAAATGGATTGATTTATATAAGACATTACTGTTATTCTATTGAGGATGTTGAGAGTAATTTTAAGGTTAGTTTAAGAGAAATTGGACCAAGATTTACTTTAAAGTTTATTAAGAAGGAAGAAAATTTATTAAAAGAATTTGTTAAGAGAAATAAATAAAGTTTTTATTTAAAAAAATTGATATTTCTTTTAGTGTGTCTATAAATTTTGACATTTTGATATTTTTATTTATCCAAGGTGAAATATTTTGTATAAGTTTTGTGTATCTTTGATCAAATAATACCATTGCTGAATAATCATTTTTATGTCTAACAGCCCTACCTAATGCTTGATTAACTAATCTCATTGCACAGTTAATTCCATAATTTTTATCTTCTTTACTTCTTTGTTCATATTCAATTGTCTTTAAAGGATATGGAATACCAACTATTATTAATAATCTACACATATCATCTGAAAAATTTATACCTTCACTTAATTTACCTCCCATTACAGCTACTAAAACTTCTGGGAGTGTATTAAAATAAGAAATGTTAAAATTATCTTCATAATAAATTCTTCTTTTAGATAACTCTGTTAAATTTAATTTTTTAAATAATTCTAAATAAAATTTTGATGGAACAAATATTATAACACCACCTCTTTTAACTAGATTTGCTAGAGTTATAACGGTTGAAATCACTTCACTAAAAATCCTTTCCCTACTTTCAAATGTCAATTGAACTTTCTTGCCTAAACTAGTTTCACTAAGTATAATTGGTAAAATATTCTTATTAACTGATTCATAAGAAAAATAATTTAGTTTTTTATCGAACAATCCATCAAATTGTGAAGTTGGTTCCATTGTACCTCCTGCAAAAATAATTGACTTACACTTGTTGATTTCTTTAAAATACATTTTGGCGTTGAGTGGTGTAAACTTTATCCTTTGATTATCAAATAATACAATTGCTTTATCATCACTCCAAATTAGCAATTTTAAAAATTTTGAGAATGTAAAAATTGCAGTATTGTCATTCCTTTGGGCAACCTTATTATCTTTAAGATATTGATCAATATCAAGTAAATCATATTGCATTAGTTTAGCTTTCTTAATAAACTCGATAATATTTAAATAACTCTCCTTATCTGATTTCATACTTAACAATTTGTTAATAATTTCTATAATTTCCTTATTTAGAAATTTAGAATAAATTATTTTCTTAAGATCAGTATATTTAATTTCAACTGTATTTAACTGAATAACAACATCATAGATATTATGTGCTTCATCTACTATGAGTATTTTATCTGTTAAATCAACCTGTAAACTATCCCTACCTTCTTTAGTAAAAATTAAATTGTAAGGTAAAAGAACCAATTCACATTCATCAGCTTTTGATTTAGAACTGTAATACGGACAAAAGTGATCTTTAAGACCCTCAATTTTAATTTCTTCAACTGTTAATGTTTTATTAGAATAGTAACTATTTTTATAATAATCACATTTTTCATTCTTTATTAAATCTCTACATTTTTCATTAAGTTGTTCTATATCAATATTAAGCTTATTTATTTTGTTAATACAATATACTTTTCTAGATCCTAAAATAACAGTTTTGAAATTAACACTCGCCTTTTTAAACTCCTCTAAAACTTGATTTAGTTGTGAATGAGTTCTTGAACAATAGTAAATTTTAGTTTGAGATCTACCACAAATAAAATTAAACAAATCATCATCAGATTCATTTAAAAAATTAAAAGCTACTGATAATAATGAAATAGTCTTACCAGTGCCAGTTGGACTACTAAATATTCCAATTTCATTTGATTTAATAGTTTCTATTCCATCTTTAATAAAACTCTTTTGAACATCATAAAGTTCTCTATTAAAATAATTCATTAAAATTTTTATAAAAATTTTTATATAAAATTACTTTATTAAAAATTTTAACCCAAATTACTCAGGTTTATATCATATAAACTACTATCACTTTTTGAAGACCAAAATGGTATATCATCATAATAGTAATCAATTTCATTTTCCATGTAAAGATCTTCACTACAACAGTTACTACATCCATACATACAGTTACAATTAGATACATCAGAAAGATCAGTTAAATTATCAACATTTGAGTTTGTTTGTGATTGAATTTCTATAATTGGTTTTGGTTTTAAAAGAGTACATTCAGAATCATTTGACTTTGAATCATTTTCACTAGAAAGTCTATTAGATTTATCAAAAAAGAAATTAGAACTTTGATCTTTTGATTTTTCATCAAAACTGCCATCACTATTTGTAAATTGAGAAGATCTCGTATCGGTATAAAAACTACTTTCTAAAGATTCATAATCAGGGCTATGACATCTACGAAAACAATGTGAACATGGACAGCCACGATAATCACTATCTTCATAATTAGTACTTTCACTTCCTATACTTTCAGAATAATGATCATTTTCATACAAATTCTCACAAGAATTACTAAAAACACCTACAAGATAATTACTTTCTGAATAAATCTCAATTTTATCACTCTCATCACTTCTATCTTTTATACTTATAATTTCAAGTTGATTTTGTTTTTGATTATCCTCATTATTTTCACTCATAAAAATTTCTAATAAATTAAATTTATAGAGAATTAGAATGAAAATTTTTAATCAAAAAACATTTGATAAACTTAATTTATTTTTAAAAAAATTACAGTACTCAACTTTCCCGGATAGTACTTGAATGAGCTCTCAGAGACTTATTTACTGAGATCTAATGGGTTTAGAAGCTTTACTCTGGATATGACCGTAATTATCTATAAAACTAATAAAATATATAAATCACAACTAATTATTAAATAACTTAATTCTTTTACCCCATGAATAACGAAATAAAACAATCAAGATTAAGAGCATGTTTAAATTGTGCAATAATTTTACAGACAAGTGAGTTTAGAAAAAACGGATGTCCAAATTGTAAATTCTTACAAACGGAATATAAAACTAACTATCAATCTACCACATCAACATCATTTACAGGTCAAATTTGTTACAAAGACACAAATAAAAGTTGGGTAGCTAAATGGCAAAGAAATCAAGGAAATATAAGTGGTTACTATGCAATGACAGTAGAAGGTGAATTACCAGATGAGTTTATAGAAAAAGTAGAATTAAATGGAAAACCATATTTCAATAGAAGTAATTCATTTACAATTGAATAAATTTATTAAACTCTATTAACAATTAAACGTACAACATTACCATCCATCAATCCAATAATAATTTCATTACCAACAAAGACCATTGAATAGCAATATAATTCACCTTTATCAGCAAATGCAAAATCACCAACAATACTGTCTTTAATAACATCATAAACTAAAACCTTATTAGGAATGGCAACTGCCAATAATGGTTGGTTGTTACTGAATGCAAGTGAAGTTATTCTATCAGAAACATTCAAAGATACTAAAGGTTCTTTATCATTAAGATTGATAACATGAACATGTGAATCACGTCCACCATAAATCATAATAGAACCATCATCAGAAAAACAAAGTGATTTAACTGCGTTATTAAAATCTGATCCTTTAAACTTAACATCCTTCTTTGTGTCTTTATTCATGATTAGTCCCTGAGAGTAAAAATTAATTAAAGCTTCTGTTTCAATGTCCCATGCCTTTACCATTCCATCTTCTGAGGCTGATACTATCACTTCTTTGTTTGGTAAAAATTCAACTACATTAATAACCTCTTTATGTCCATTCATATCATTAGTAAATACTTTTAAAACATTACCATCTATGTCGTAGATTATGAAAGTACGGTCCCATGAACATGTTGCTATTTTACTACCTTCCTTATTTACGGTTACATGAGTAATATCTTTAGTGTGTTCAACAACTTCTTTACTAAAATTTTCTCCATCAATAATAAGCTTATCTCCACTAATAGAAATTGTTCTATCAAATTTTTCACAATAAATAGAGCGTTTTACTGGTTTAGTGAATTTATTAAGAACTTTACATATTCTTGATGGAACACCACAGTTCTCATCACTAAGTTCATAAACAACTGCTGCTTTATTACGATGAGCTATTAAAATTCTTGACTTACCATTCACTGGTGGTACTGAAACTATCGATTCTATAGCTTCTTTACACACTGAAAATTCTTCTCTTTTTCTGATGCCTACTACCATTTTATGGGTTTAAAATTTTTATTAAAATTTGTTTGTTTTGAACCCATAAAATGTTAAGTGCATTATTTGTTGAAGACAATGAAGTAGCAGTTGATGAATCTTTAATTAATAAAGATCCTGAATTGGCCTGTAAGTCTCTAATATCACAACAATCTAAGGGTAACTTCAATCAAGATCTCTTATTCCCTATTTCTAACGCTATCATGACATCTAAGAATAATAAGGTTAAGAGGTTGTTTTACTATTATATGGAGACTATTGTTAATGAAGAAGCTTTTATTATGTGTATTAGTCAAGTTAATAAAGATCTTGAAAGTCCTAATGAATATGTAAGAGGACTGGCTTTAAAGTTAGTTAGTAAATTTAATCTTGATCACATCAATCTTAACATCATTAAAGAAAATCTTAATCACAATTGTTATTATGTAAGAATGAATGCTGTTAGTTGTTTAATTACATTAGCATTAAGGTTTTCATTTGATATTAAGAATGATTTAATTAGGTTATTAACTAGTGAAAGAAATAGTAAAGTTATTAATGTTATCTTTGCTGGAATGAGCCAATTAAATATTTCAATAGATCAGTACTTAAATGAAAATTATTCAAATGAAGTTTTAATTATGTTAGTTAAGTTGACTGAGAATAGTCAGTTTATTAGTAAATTGATTAGTTCTGATAACAATGAATTAACTTTTATTTCTAATTGTAAGTTAATTAAGATTGGTTTTATTGATAAGGCAAATTATCAGAGAATTTTAGGAATTTTAAAATTTAACACTAAATTTAGAAAAGACTTCTTGCCTTACATTGAATACTTAAATGAAGAACTGTTAATTAACATTCTTGAGTTGGTTGATCCATTTGAGTATCAGTTTAGTACTAAAATTATTGACAAGTGTATTAATGAAGTTTCTATGAAGAATCATTCTTTAATCAATGATGTTCTATTTAGAAAGTATAAAGATACTAGTTTTACTGAAGGTGATCGTTGTGTATTCAAGATTATGTTATTAGAAAAGATGTGTATATTAACTAAAATATGTTACATCTATAATGATGAGTTATTAGATGAAGCTTTAACTGCTCTTAAACAAAGTGATCAACCTGAAATATTATTTGCTTATCTAAAGTATGTAGGTGAAATTCAACAAGTCAGTAATGATGATAAAATTACCAACAGTTTAATTGATTTAATTTTAATTGTCAAATATGGAAAGATTCTTAGAACTTGTCTTGATGTTATTTCATATAATGTGAATGTTGATAATTATACTAAGATTGTTGATTTGTTTATTGATTTATTAAATGATAAATCATTAGCTAATTCTTTTGCTGATAAATTCGAAACATTTATACTTTCATATATTTGCTTATCTGTTTGTTCTATGTATAAGAAAGAATTTGATTGTAAGGCTAAAGTGATTGCTATGGTTCTCAAAAGTATACAATTTGGTAAAGAATCTAGAATTATGGATGCATCATCTCATTCAACCTTATTAACTGTATTAAGAAGTTTTATTAATGATAGTTGTGATTATAAACCAACAGATTTACTAATTGAGAAAGTTAGTGAAAAATCAGTATTTGATGTAATTAACTTTAAAATTTTAAATAGAAATTCTATTAGTCATGTTAAAAATATTAGTGAATCTACTGATGCAGTTAATACATCTACGGTGCAACTTACTAGTATAAGTGATCCTTTATATGTTGAATGTAATGTTAGTTTTAGTAAATATGATTGTTTATTAGATTACTTGATAATAAATCAAACAAGTCATACTTTACAATCATTAGAATTTGATTATGTTTACTCACCACAACTATCACTTATTAATGGTAATTTTCCTTTATCGATAGCACCTGAATCTGCTATTACAGTTAAAAATCAATTTTCAGTTCTTGAAAGTAGTTCATCATTTATATCAGGTACAATTTCTTTTACTTACAGAGATAATAACATTCTTAAGCAATTCTATCAACACTTGTCTGAAATCAAATTAGACATTAAAAACTTTTTAATTCCAACAACAACTGATTTCATTGAGAAGTGGAAAGCACTAGCATGGGAGAATGTTTATAGCGCTGAACTTGAATTAAATGATCTTGACATAACATTACAAAAGCTTATTAAATCAGTAAATGGAAACTTATGTGATAAACAATCAATATACAATTTTTTAGTAGCAAATGTTGCTTGTCAAACAATTCAAAAAGGACTTATATTAATTAATATTTGTATGAATGAGAAGAGTGGAATAGAAATAAGAGTAAGATCATCAAAAGAATCAGTAGTTAAACTAATAAGTGGTTTATTAAGAAATACCATTAAGAGCTTATAACTGTTAAATAAATCATTTTAAAACGTTTGTTTCTTAAAACAAACAAATAAAAATTTATGTTTTAAACTTAAAATGACAATAAAATATTTCAATTCATTAATCAATGTAAAGAACACAAAAGAATTATATAATAAGTGTATTAATCTAGCAAACAAAGAAGAAGTT
>LVKB01000074.1:1580-14066 GCA_002087885.1 Hepatospora eriocheir
CCTATTTTACACTTAACTAAAAATAACAGTGGAGATCCTGATGTGGCTAACAATGCTACTTGTGGTGCTGCTTCTGCTACTTTATCATAATAATCACTCTCTTCATCATCTTCAGATTCTTCCTCTATGTACTTTTTTTCTATCTCTTTAAGTTTATCATCATAAGTTGTGGTAACATTCTTTGTATGAAGCACATCATTCTGTTCAAAATATCCTTCAAAGTCTTCACTCTCTACATCTGAGTCGATTTCTCCAGAATCACTTGATTCTGCCTCCATATCAATAAACTTATGATAATCTCTTTTTCTCTTACTACTCATAATTTTTATTAAAAATTTTTTATAAAATTTTATTCAAACTCGCATACAAAGAATCCTTCTGAATTAACTTTGTTTCTTTCTTTTAGTGATTTAATTTTAATTTGAGCATTATAAACTACTTGTTTCTTATCAAGTTCTTTATTCAGATATTTTTCATACAACTCTATTGCTGTATCTAAATCACTCTTTTCTATATATTTTGAGTACTCATTTAACAAATCTATTTGTCTGTTTTTTATAGCTTCTTTTATCATTTCTATTGTTACATTCATTTTCAAACAAATTTTTTAGCCCTAAAAATGTCTGAAAAATCTGAGGATGTTAAAATTTATTTTCTTTTTGATAACAACTTGCACAAAAAATCACTTGAATTGCTAGAAGAACTCATGAGTGTGATACCCAATTCAGTTAAATCTTATAAAAATTCTGATGAGATGAAATATCTCAATTATATTAAAGTACATGAAGATATTGGTCCTCAATACTTGATAATTAATCAACCTAACTTTAGTAGAATTGTTTTTAAGATAATCCACTTCAAATCAAGAGCTGATTTGGGTTTTACTAAACAACCAATTATATCAAAAAATTATAATTTAGTTTTGAATAACTTTACTTCTGATTTGGGTATTAAAGTAGCTAATCAATTAATGGAAATTTATAGTGACTGTAAATTAAATTCAAACCAGGTTATTAACTTTTCTGTTCATAAAGATTTTATATACTTTAGATTTTATAGATTTAAAATAAGTGTTTCTAAAACTGATTTAGAAAAGGAAAAAGTTTTATTCCATCAATTAGGTCCTCAACTTACTTTAAGATTATGGAGAATGACAGAAGTTATAGAAGGAAAAGAAAAAATTTATAATTATGAAAAGTATATAAAACATGCTAATTTACTTTAAATCTTCATTCATTTGATTAAACTTATTAATTAATTCTTTAAAATCAAACGTTCTTTTTTCAATTTTAATTTCTTTTTTAGTTTTTAATTTAGGTTTATTTTCTTTTTTAATTGAAATTATACTTTCTAATTTTTTAATAAAATTTTTATCATATTTTACTTTTATATTTTTGTTTTTAAATAAGTTATTATTAATTAAATTACTTTCATCAAATAAATAATCTTTTTTATAGTTAATTAATTTTATATTATAACAAGCATTTAATTGATTATAATAATTTATGATTTTATTGTATAAAATAATGTTTAATTTGATTATTATAACTAATAATTCTGCTAATTCATACTCAGTTAATACAATCATTTTTTATTTTATTTTTATTTATAAATAAATTTTTTAATAAAGTAAATTGTTTATTTATTCATTTCAATTAAATGATCACATTCAATTATTTTATCTAAAACATCATTAACTGACCCTTTCCAATCTTTATTTCCTAAATCAATAAATCCTGTTATTTGATTTACTTTCAAATTAATAAATTTTTCATTAACCATAAAAGATAAATATTCTATTAAATCAGTTTCATTCCACTGCAGTAACTCACCTAATAGTTTAATAGAAATTTTACTAAACTTTTTTTCAATAATCCTAAGATTAAATTCAATTTGTGCCCACTCAACATAACTATCAAGTATTTGAAATGAATTTTGATAATCACTTACAATTTCTTTCAATAATTGTTTAATATCTGTTTCTAATAAAAAGTTATTTCTAAACATTTTGATTATTTTTCTTACTTTAGAATCTAAAAGTGGTTCTTTTTCAAACACTTCTAATAATTCTTCCTTCTCCTCTGTAATATCACGTTTCTCAAGTTTACATGAACTTGTTAAACAATAAAAAGCACCTGTTGTTAGAAAATTTCCAGATGGTTGAACTTTTTGTGATTCTAAAGTTATACGAGCCGCTTCTAAATACCTGTTTTGACTAACCTTTGACATAAATTTAGATGAAAAGTACTTGATTTGATCTTCTAAATCCATACTAGACTTTCTTATCTTCTTTAAAATTAGTTCAGATTCTTCATTCTTTTCTAAAACAAACGCTAAGAAAAATTGTTGAAATATAAACATATTCTTCCTTTTCTCTGAAATATCAGTGAATGTTTCTACAGGCACGTTGTTTAATATTTCATATGCTTTATTAGCATCTTTTCTATCACTATATTCTTTAGCTAAATCCAATGCAAGTTCTACTCTTTCATTCTCAAGGTACATTTTTCCTGATAATACCTCTTTAAGTAAGGTTTCTTTAAATTCTTTTGATTTGTTTTCTTTAAGAATTAACTCTACCAATTTCTTAATACAGTCAAAGTTTTGATTCCTCTTATTCTGTAGTAATTTAAGATTGGATATTAATTCAGCATCAGTCTTACACTCTCTACATATACTATTCTGGATACTAAATAATCTATCTACATCTCTTAACATTCTCGCCTTCCTCTCTTCCTCGTATAATTTATCCATAATTAATGGGATATTTTTAAATAAATTTTACATAAATTTTATGGATTACGCTTTTATCTCTAAATATGATTTAAATTACAAAATACCAAAGAATTCAAATTCATACTTTATAAGAACTGATTCAGCCATATTGAATATAAATTGTTACAACCAGTTAAAAACATAAAGTTATCTACACATAGAGTGTTTAGTAATAACAAACTTAAATTTGTTCTGTATAAAAAGAAATTAGAGATCTATGAAGACAAAAAACTAATTAATAAGTTAAAGAGTAATTATCCTATCTTAGTTTGTAATGGAACATTTCTAGTTAGAGAACAAGAAGATAATAAAGCTAAAGTAGTTAATGCTAAAGGGAATATTAATGATACTATCTACAAAGAAAACTGTTTGTTTTACACTGAACGAGGTGTAATGTTTTATGTAAAGAGAGATCAAGGATTGGCTAATAAATGTGATTGTATTGATAATTGTAACTTACCTGCTAGAAGAGGTGTGTTATATCAAGGAAATTTAGCATCATCATTTTTTGATCAAAAAATTATTTATAATTATGATGGTAAGAAAGTTGAATTAAATGACATTACAATTTTAAAAGATTGTGCTTCTATTAAAAATATATTCGATCTTAATGTAATTATAATTGATGGAAAGGAATTTATAATAGTTTTAACTATCAATGCTTTCTTTATTATTCATGATGATATAATTATTAAAAAGAGTGTTTCTGATTATAATTATATTGCACCTAATAGAAATGTTATTCATGATTTTATAAAGGAAATGTCATATTCAAGTTTATTTATGTACTTTAATATTTATTTTAGTTTATCACCGGTTGGTAAAACAAGTGAAGTTGAAATAGTTAACTTTTATAATTTAAAAGAGTCTAATCAAAAGTTAACTGATACTTTCTTACTTTTTCTTAATAATTTAAGACCCTTTCAAAATGTTCTTTGTAAGGCTTATAGATTATTAGATGATAAGGGAAAGAATGAGGTATTACAATTTATTAATATTGAATTATTAGATTCTGAATGTTTATCTTTAATTATACAATTTCATTATGATCTCATTGAAATGTTAGTATCAAAATGTATAAGAGAAAATAGATTAGACATTTTAAAAGATACTTATGATTATTTTAAGAATATTGAAAATGTTGATGTTATAAGACTTACACTTCTTAGAAATAACATTTTATTTGAAAAGATAGAAGGGTTTGAGGATATTTATGAAATGCAAATGTACGAGGTTGAGGCATCTAGAAATTATTTTAATCCCCAATCAACTGATTTATTTGATAATAATTTCTTTAAATAAATTTATTCTAAATTTTTATCATTTAAGTCTAAATTTTGATCAGGTTTTTTGACACAATTAGAACGTTCACAAGTATCTCTTACACGTTTTTTATAGGCTTTATAATTTGTAAGATAAAGTTCAGCTGCATCTGGACACAAAGGATCATATGCATTAGGTTTGTCTAACATTGACATTATGGCTAATAAAGCTTTATCAATTGTTAAGGCAGGTGACCAATCTTTACCTAATGTACTTATACAAATAGCACCTTGTGAATTTATATTGGGATGATAAATAGGTGTTTCAAAAATTACCACAGGTGGACTATAAGGATAAGTATTTGGTATCTTTATTACTAACATAATTGTGTATTGTAATATAAGCTACTTTTATTTGGTTTGAATATTGCTTTCCATGTAAACAGATCACCTTGAAAGCAGGGTTCTATTATTATTTCTTCTGACTCACCTGCTAGTGCTCTTTTTATTTCTTTGTTCAATCTAACTATTGTTGTGGATGTTGCTTTGTTATTAGGCATTTTAAGGAGTTTGTAATCTATTTTTTTTAATTTCTTAAAGGGGAATCTCAAATTATTTTATTATTTGTATTGTGTAATTTTTTCTTACAAATTTAACTGAATCATTGTAAATGATTTTAAAAATTGATTGTAGAATTCCTGCAAATAAATCAACTCCCTTTTCTTTACCGTAAGTCACTAACATTGATTCACTTAAATCTATAAAATTATCAGTTATTATTATTGTTTCATTTAAATCTAAGTATTGATTAAAGAACTTGTTTATAAATTCATTAATTTCTTTATCAGTTGTAATCTTTGTTAAAATGTAGTTTGTTGCACAGAAATCATTAACTAATTTGCTACCTATTGATAATCCTAGTTCATAAAGATTAGTTTCATTAGTAAAACTGTCTCTACAAAGTGAATTATAAAATATTAAAAATAATTTTGAATTGATATCATTTTTTTTATTCATAAAAAAGGGTGAAATTATTTATTATAAAATTATTTATTGTTTTTTCTTTTAAAAAATTGAATGTTTTTTATTAAAATTTTGTTTAAGTAAATTCTTAATGTTTTACTTTTTAAAAATTTAAAACATTAAGAATTTATAATTGAAGGATGAACCTAATTTACTTAACATCGTTAGATTAGAAATCTTTAGTCATGGGTTCGAATCCCATGTTGGAACAGGGGTATTTAAGAAATTATTTTTAGAAACCCATAATATTAAATAAACTATGAAGAAGAAAAGAGATTTATTTAAAGAAACTGAAGAACAGAAATCAGACGAGTGTGGAGAAGTCACACAACACAACAATAATAATAATAACTTTTGATTTTCTCTTATAAAAAATATTTTTTATAATAAAGTTCTTTAATTGAGACATTTTAATTTAATCTTTTTAGTGAGTTAGGTTTTTTATTAAATATATGTTTTTAAGTTGTTTATTCAAATAATTAAATCTTTATAATTACTAAATTTAATCAAAATTTAAAAATAATTACAAATTTTTAAAGGTGTTATTTACAAGAAATACCAACAAAATCTTAATGTATATCTTATGAATTTAAATTAAAAAAATAAAATAATTGATATCATTTAACAAAGAAATTTTGATATTAAATTGTGACTGTAAATTTTATATCAATCATAATTTTAAAATAATTAACATAATAATACTTTCAAATTATAATAATACTAATTTCATTAAAAAATAAGATCTAAGGGTTGGTAAAATTAAAAACACTAATTTGTTTTTACATACATGCTTAATGTATATAATTATTTTAAATACATCATCAATAAATAAATTTATTTAAATAAACAAAAAAAATTATATTTAAACTATTTAAATTAACTTTACTATCATATAAAATAGTATAAAATTAAAATTTATTTATAAAAACGTTTATTTTTTGATCAAAAACAAAGTAAAAATGTTATTAAAAATTATTTATTATAATAATTGAAATTTTATTTGTTTAAATAAATAAATATATTATAGTATAATTAAATTAAAAAAGAATAAAAAATTAATCAATATTACAAATTTCCTAATTTGGATGACATTGTTTTGAAACTGTTTTAAAACAAAAATAAATAAACCAAGTGATACAAATTTAATGCGAGTAAACAAACATATGGACAATAGTTTTTCACCTGAGCTAGCAGATACAGAACTTTATGATTTCTTAGTGAATGCACCAAAAAAATTTAGAGAGAATGAGAGGATAAAAAAATTTCAATTAAAGAATGGGGATTTTATTCACTGTGTTTTATGGAATTATCACTTTTATATTACAGGTACAGACATAGTAAAGATATTAATTTACAGGTTTCAAATAGAGAATAGACTAATACCAACCTTAAAAAAATTTGAGGAGGGTATATTTAGTGATTTAAGAAATCTGAAACCTGGAATTGATGCAACACTAGAAGAACCAAGATCAGAATTTTTAGAATTCCTCTATAAGAATGGATGTATAAGAACACAAAAGAAACAAAAAGTATTCTTTTGGTATAGTGTCCCCCATGATGTATTATTTTGTGATGCAGTAGAAAGAGACTTAAGAAGAGAGAACCAATCACAAATGTTATACTTCCACTCAAATAGAGGTTATAATAATGGTGTTAATGGTAATGGAGAGGTGCGTAAGAGAACAAGGAAGATTACGTTTGACAGTGGATTTAAATCATTTGATAAGTCAAGAAATAAAGATTCACTCAGACAGACCTTATTTGGTGATTTTTCAGAGCCAGAAACTTATCAAGGTACACCACAGGCACCCAAGAGAAAAGTGATTCCAAAATTCACTAACAAAACAAATTTCAATAATGATAGTGGTCTATCTAACATAATAAGTTCACGTAATAAGATTAATCAACAGGGACAAGATTATCTTAATTTTTACAACACACCATTCTATAACTTTCAACAACATAATGTATTCTCCACACTTGGATCAGATCTTAACTATGATGGGATGAATATTAATGACAATAATGCACAAGTATCAATGATCTCTAAACCAGAAGATAAAAAAGTCAAAAATAAAGAAATAGCAGATCTTGAGATATTAATTGATTCTCATCTTTCAGAACCGGAATTTTTACTTAAAAATGATGATCACGAATCTGATCAATAATCTAATAATAAAATTTTTAACCCATTTTGATGAGTAAAAATCAATTTCTTCTATTTGATCATTTGAACAAATTAGAGTTATTTAAGCTAAAATCTTTTGAAATGTTGGAGACTAAATCATTTAGTGATTATATGGCTTTATTAGAAGTTGTTACACATGTATCAACACTTGAGAACATTGAAATAGAGAGAGTAATAGATTGGTTAAAATTTAATAAAGTAGAAGAATTACACTGTGATAAATCATACGAAGCTTATAGAACTATTTGTAAAGAGAATAAGATTGAAATTATCACAGATAAAACAAATAACATAATGAGAGGAATAAGACAGAATATTCAAAAAATTTTAAAGAAATCTGATGAGAAGGCTTCTATTTTAAAATATGCTTATGATTTTTCAAGAAAAGCTGTTGGTGAACTCAGAAATGACATGTACTCCGTTCATTTAGCTTATGAAATTCAGACAATTGAAAGAGAGATTGAATCAATAGAAAAATTATTAATTGGAAAAGAAGATTTTATTTTAAATGAAGAAACAAACAAATTTGAAAGAATCGAAATTAAAGATTCTTCTGATTTGACAGTAAAAATTTTAAATGAGAAAAGAACTTTATATAACGAACTAAAAGAGAAATTAAATGAAAAGATCAATCAAATAGCACCTGAATTAAGAAAAGTAATTGGAAATGATATTTTAGTGAGCAAAATGATACATAAAGCAGGTGGTTTGACTAATCTTGCCATACTTCCTTCATCAACCCTCCAGTTGTTAAAGGCAGAAAAATCTTTATTTAGAGCACTCAAATTTAAAAAGCCCACACCTAAATATGGAACTGTTATTTATGAGGCTTTAACTAAAAGTGATAAGAAATTAAATTCAAGACAATTAGCTAATGCTGCAGCAATTGCTGTAAAAATTGATGTTTTTTCAAATAAAGATTAATAAATTATCCCATGTTATTTGATTATTTTAGTCACAAATATAAATTAGTTGATAATCCTCTAGCAGGACCTTTCACAATCTTTTATAATAATTGTAAATTTAAATCAAAAGCTAGTTATACTGATGAAAAGGTTGTTTATGCTTATTTCTTATGGTGCAATCTTTCTGATGATAGAAAAAAATTTTATGAAAAAATTTATTTAAAGCAATTTGATAAGATAAAAGATCCTGGGATTCAAGATTACTATCTTGAGAAGATAGAACAAACAGACAAGAAAGAAGGTAAGATAAAATTTAGTAAACTTTCAATGATAAAGTCTAAAAATGTTCTAACCAGTGAGATAAAAAGCTCTATTCCTTCATCAGAAAAGAAGCTTATTTCACCAATAGGATTTGATTATCTTGGATCACTCAGATGGAAGAAGGGAGGTTATTATACAACCAAATTAGTTTTTCTAACATTTTTAAGAGAGATCCTTAAAACTCACTATACGAAAGATGATTATTTTAATAAACTGAAAAATAAAGAAAAGCTCACATCAGAAGAATGTTATAAATTGGCAATTCATATAGGACAGATATGGAACAATCTTAATAGTGTACAAAAGAAAGAATGGGTAAAAAAATCAAAAGAATATTACAGGCAATAAAAAGTGTAAGTCTGTTGTTCAAGTTGATTATTTTTTATTTAAAAAATTTCATCCCTAGTTCTTAACCTCGTAACATGTTTTATATTAAAAATATCAACCAAACAGTATCTTTATCACCAAAATATATGAAGTCAAATGTTTCTAGTACATTGAAGGAGTATCTATCAAAAAATGTGGAGGGAAGTATTTCAGAGACAGGATATGTTATCTCGATATTGGAATTCAGCAATATTGGCATGGGACGAATATTGCCGAATGGAGATATTGCGATAAAAATTAAATACAAAGCCTTACTTCTTAATCCACAAAAAGCTGACGTTATAGATGCAAAGATAGTTTCTAAAAATAAAATGGGGTATTTTGCTAAGATGGGACCAATTTCAGCTTTTATTTCTATCTATCAAATACCAGATCATTTACTTGAACATCTGAGTAACTCTATGAATGTTAGATTAAAGATCATTGGGACTAAAATTGAGCCTAAAAAAATTGTCGTTGTTGGAACTCTTAAAGGTGATGAATTGGGTTTGAAAAATTTGCAATAAACTTTATTAAAATGTTTTATTTGAAGATATTTTAATAAAGTTTTTACTTGAAATGAAGTAGATTAAATTGTTTTATTTAACAAGAGAATATATTAATTTGTTTTAATGCTTTCAAAGTTTCAAAACTAAGGATAGCTACTCCATTTTTTACTAATACTATAAAATTACCTATTGTTAACATTTGACTTGCTATTAATAAACTGGCAAATGTAAAATTAAAAACTGTTAAAAATTTTTGATGTTTTATACTATTTGACTCATTTTTGTTTACTTTTTTAATATATTTTACTATTATTGTCACCAATATAAAAACTATTAATTGGGTTGATCCTTGAATGCATAGATTTAATATATCATTAGAACCTAATAAATAATATAGAAATCCTATGTTCAAACCACATAATACAAATGGTGTAATTATTTCTATAATCTTATTATTAGAATTTGCTCCTAAAATATTTCCAAATAAACAAGCACCAGTAATATATGATTTAATAACATTATCTTTTATTCCTCTATCATATTGAAATAATGATAAAGGATAAAATATTAAGAAAATGGTTAATAATATCTCACTGTACTTTAAAAACTTATTGTTTTCAATATCATATTCATCATTTTGTAATTCTTTATAAAATCCAAATCCTATAAAAATAAGTATTGCCAATCCTGTTGATAAATTTAAATAAGAAAATAAGTTAGGAGTAGGTAAAGCAATATCTGTACTTGCTTCTGAAATTGTTTTTACTAAAGCATAAACTGTGCTTAAAACAAAACATTCTAAAGTAATTACTTTGATAATTTCAGTTATTTGAAATGATGTAAATTTTTTTTCTTCCTTCTTACTATCTTCTTTCATATAAAATCATTGATAAATTTTTTATATTTTAATTTTATTAAAAAAATAATAAAAAATTACAATTAAGGAAATTAAAAAATTAATTAAAAGATTTTATTCAGAACTCTTAGTTTCAGAAGAAGTTTTAAGATGAGAAACAGGTAATTCTGTTAATTCTTTTTCATATTCACTAATGACAGCTCTCACTGATGAAATATTTTTATTAACTTCATCATAAACCTTTCTGTATCTCCCAGCTGTTTCTCTCTGTTTTTGGTCGATCTCCTCTAAAGTCTTATCTGCTGATTTCTGATCGTTAGGAATCGAAATTTTATACTTAAAAAGTTTAGAAACCAAATCAGCTGAAAATTTAAAATCATTTAATTTTTTAGCTTTGTTAACATTAAATCTTAAATTTTCAAACACTTTATCACTAAAATCATTAAGTCTTTGTTCTTCAAGATTGATCTTTTTTAACTCTTCTTTTATTTTATCTCTAATCTTTCCCTTTTCAGCTTCTAATTCTTTAGCAATCAAAATCTTCCGTTTGATTTCTTTGCTTTCAATAATAAGATTATGTAACTGATCTCTTTTAGCCGATCTGTTACTAATTTCGTTTTTCTTGAGTGTTTTTAATGAAGCAATTTGCTCATCTAATTTCTCTACTTCAGGAATTTTCTCAGTCTTACTTGCAGTTAACTTTTTAAGTTCAAGTTCTGTATTTTTAATGGTAATTCTTGTATCAAAAATAGTGTTATTGATATTCTTTAACTCTTTAACCATATCTTGATAAATCTTGGTTTTATTTTGAAGTTTTTTAGTGTTCATTTCTGACATTCCATATTTTTCCCTTCTATTTTCTAACTTAATTATTTCATCATAACATCTCTTTGATTCTGAATCACTCATGTTATCTGATAAGAATTTCTTATTTAAATTCTCTATTTTACTGTTAATAGTTTCTAAAGACATAATTTCTGATCCACCGTTTATTATTGATATTTCATCCTTAATAACTGCAATATCTCCCTGAATAACTCCTAATCTTTCTTTAAGTTCTTTCTTTGCATGATCTTTTTCTTTTAGTTGACTATTAAGTTGATTTAATGTTGTCATGATTTTACCTCTTTTACTAGTTTCCTTTAAAGAAGAATATATTGTCTGTATCTGTCTTTTGCATTCTGCTATTTTAGTATCATATTCTTTTATTCGATTCTCATGTTTAACCAATTCAGATTTTACTGTACTAATTTCTGTTTTAATATCTCTCTTTTCTATCGACATCTTTTGGGGTTAAAATTTTGATTAAAAAATCTAACAGAACTTTTAAATACATCATTTTATTAAAAAAGTTAAGTTTAATATTTTTCTTTGATTTCATACACAAATTTATTCTCATTAAAATATTATTATTTTCTTATATTTCATAATATTAACTAATTAAAGAATTTTATAATAAGATAGTTTATTTAATATTTATCTTTTAAATTAAGAATAATTAAATAAATTTGTTTCTTTTAACAAACAAAATTAAAAATTGTATTTATTAAATTTCTTAGCCTATAAAGGGACCAACACAAGATATAATATTTCTATATCCAAACTTAGCTTGAATAATCGGAGTGTTTTTAGTAAAGTAAGTACTTATAGGATTTTGACAATTCTCTTCCATGTTCCATAACCTAACTGAATTATCAGCCCCTGATGAGCTAATAATTGAACCAAAGTAACAGAAAGACACAGAATAAACAGTTGAATCATGCCCTGTGTACATATTTATCACCTTAGCTTTATCTAAATCCCATAAAATTACTTTTTTATCAGTAGACCCACTAACCATGTACTTACCATCATGACTAACATCAATACAGGTTATAGTTCCTGTATGAGCATCAAATACACGAACTAATTGAGCAGATTCAATCTCATGCATTCTAATTTTATAATCAGATGAACCTGAAAATAAGTAATTGAAATTTGGATGAAATTTAACAACCGTTACATCACTCAATGCGGATAAAAACATTCTTTCGGGTTTAATATTCTTAGTACACCAAACAATTGCTTGTTTATCAGCACTACCAGAAGCAAAAAACATATCATTAGGGGCAAAGTCAACAGACCAGATTGGAAATGAATGAGCTTTATAAACAGCAATACACTCAAATAATTCTAAAGACCAAAGTCTAATAGTACAATCAGTAGATGAAGAGATTAAAAACTTTGAAGTGTTAGAAAACTTAATACTTAAAATTGGACCAGAATGACCTATTAATCTATA
>LVKB01000059.1:0-13045 GCA_002087885.1 Hepatospora eriocheir
CGATGCTATAACAGCAATCTACTACTAGACAAATATATGTTTTGAATTCTATCTGTCTGAAATTATTTTTTTAAAAAATTTTTTAAAAATTATTTTAATTTTTAATTTACTTATTCAATCATTTTAATTGCTATAAGTATCATTTGTTTCTATAATTTTAATCTTTTCTTTTCAATAAAAATTTAATTATTAAACTATTAAACTTATTTAAATGATTTTTATAGTTTTTTATAGTTGTAAAGAATAAAATGTATATATTAAACACGAGTTTCTAATTTATCTTGTTATAACATTCGTATTAAAATTTATTTTGACGAATTACTAATAAAGAAATATTTTTATTTATTAAATTAATGCTTATAAAACTTTTATAGATATAATTTATTTAATTGTTACAGATGTAAGTATGCTTTATTTTGTAGTTTTGTTTAAATTGTTTTGTAATTTATTATTATAAATGTTTTGAAATTTTTTATCTTTTCTAAAAATAATTATTTAATTAAATATGTTTCTTTTATTAGCAAATGGTTTTTAAAAGTATGAAATAAGTTAAAATTTTGTAATAATCAGAAAATCATAAAACAAAATCTTTTAAATTTCTGACCATAAAAATAATGTTTTTAAAAACAATTATTTTATGACTTAAAATATCTATTTATATTTTTAATAATCTTATTAATTTAAAATATATTTACATCAATCATAAAAGGTTTTATCAGTTGAATAAAACAATAAAATTATTAAATCATTTATGATAATTTTTTAACCCTAATTTATGGCTGAAAGAACAACAAACTATTCTAAATTGATCACAATATTTAATAATTTGCAAAAGAAAGATGATTTTGATGATGAAGAAATGACAGGGAAAGCAGTAGCTTTTATATTACAAGATGATTCGTTCATTTACATTCTTAATTCACTCTTGGTGTGTTCCACAATGAACCTTCCCATAAAGATATCATCTTTTCTTAAGAAAATTATACATAAATTGCAAATAGAGAAATGTAATTCTCTTATTAATTCATTGTTCACTTATTTATTGCAATTTACATCTTCAAATTCTGTGAGAGCAAGAAAAAATTCTCTTCAATTATTATTGATATTCATTGAAGAAGCCAATCTTAATTTGTCTAATGATGTAGTAATTAAGATATCTGAATGTTTATTTGATAAAGAAGGATCAGTGCGAAACATTGCAGTAAAAATTTGCATACACTACCAGGAAAATATCTTAAATGATCGTAATCTTAAAGTCAAAGATATTCTAAAAAGTATTCTTAGCCATGATAAAAATTCTAAAGTAAGAAAATATATTTTGCAAAATATAATAATTGATTATTCCACTATCAGAGTTGTTACTGAAAGATGTATTGACTTAGATAAAAGTATAAGAAATACATTCTTTAAAGATGTTTATATCAAAGTTATGAATTTCCTTAAATTTAATGATGAATGTAAAAATCATCTTTTATTATTATTTAAAGTGTCATTTAAAGAAATCAAATCAGAATTGATTAACTATGTAACATCAAATTATACTTTAAATGATTTTGTGTATTATTTTAAAACTAATGACAATATCCTTAAAAGTGAGTATGCAGAAGTAATAAGATCTTATCTCATTAATCATATACCAGATGATTTACCAGAGTCTATTGAGTTTCTTAATGTGTTTTATGACTTTATTGAATCTAATTATGGTAGAGATTCACTTAAGTTAAAGCCAATCGAATTTCTTTTAGAAAAAAATGATCTTAATTATAGCGTATTGTTTAAATATTATGATTTTATACTTGAAGAAGATCAAAACAAAATATTAAAATACCTCAGAAATACTATTCTTAATACTATAATTTATGATGTTGATTGTTATAAGAATTGTTTTGAACTTATTGATAAAATTTTTTACAATCAGAACGATAGATTAGAAAAATTTATAGGAACACTCATTCATAAAAGTAGTTCAATAAGTGATAATTTGACAGAAAAATTAATTTCGAGTTTTTTTATTAGTAGAATTGGTGATGATCTATATAATTTAAATAACGCTATTATAAATGAAATTATATTACCTAAATTGGAAAATAATATGATTTTTTTGACTTCTTTATATAATTATTTATTATACAATACAAAAGATTTTGATCAATTAGTTAAAGTTTATAAAGAATTTTTAAATAAGGATTACAAAGTATTAGAAGGGTTGACTGATTTAGTCTTATTTAAAAAGATTCCATTTTCAGAAATTTCTTTTATGGAACAATATGATGAGAATTTAGATGAGAATAAAGTTAAACCTATCAGTAAATTGCTTCTTAGTGCATATATTACCAATACTAATCAGTCAATAGTATATTTGTTAAAGATATTTTATTTAACTGAAACTAATTATATTCAACAATATCTTTCATGTTTCTTTTATGAATATTTTAGAAAAAATAATACTAATGTCTTAGTAAGTGTGTTTATAGAAGTATTATTAACGATAGAAAAGTATGAAAAAGTTTTTATTGATCAAACTTTTTATTGGTTAAGCTTAAACAAAAGACACTTTGATGAACAACAATTAGATCTGGTAATTTTAATCACAGCTCATTTAATTAATAACATGTCTGATAGTAAATTATTATATCCAATTCTACTGCAGATTTCATATAATAAAGATTTTGCTGAAAAAATTAAAGTAATTATAAATAACATTAATGAAATCATAGAATTTGAACCAAAAGAAAATTATTTAACTGTTTTAAATTTATTAGATAAATAATCACTTCCTAAGTTCATTTTTAAGTATTTCTATACTTTCTTCTTTTAATTTCAATAACTTTTCTAGATTATCAGTATCAGGGAAAGAATTTAGTCTATTAATGCAAGTTTCAACATTAATAGTTCCCAGTTTAGTTTTAAACGGTTCATTCTCTTTTTGAATTTTAACTTTTTTATTAGTAAATGTTTTCGGTTGATAATGTTTATTGTTCATTTAATAAAAATTATTTTAACCCATAAATTTATGAGATATTTTGGAGACAGGTTGTTTAGAAAGAGTAAACTATTTATGAATTATAGAAAGGAAAGAGATGTAAAAGATGTAGAAGTACAATTTAATGATATAAAAGAGACAAATAAAGTAGAATTAGAAACATCCGGATCAAATTTAAATAAAGGCTTAGAATCTGTCAGTGAAAATGTAAAGATTGAAGAAGATTTAAAAGTTGAAGAAAACTTGAAGAATGAAAATGTAAAGAAAATTAAATTTGCAAATGTTGAAGCTGAAAAAATACAAGGAGATAAAAGTTTTACCGATTGTAAAATAAAAGAAAATAGTGTGAGTATAAATGAGGATAGAAGCTTTGTTGAAATACCTTTTGTTATTAAAAAAGAAGAATCATTTCAAGATAAGCAAATAATTAATTTAGATGAAATAAGAGAAAATTTAAATCAATTGAAAGAAGGAATGAATATTTATACCAACCAATTTGTTGAATTTAAAGGATATTTTATTGATGAGATAAATAATCTAGTAAATGAATATCATGAAGAATTAAAGTTAAAAGATGTTGAAATTGATAGTATAACTAAGTTACATAAATTGGAATTAGTTGATAAAGAAGATAAGTTAAAAGATGAATATGATAATGTGATTAGTGAAATGAACAAAGGGAAGTTAGAAGAAAAAATTGAAATATTAAATAAAACAATAGATTTATTGAAAGATGCAGATGTCAGATATGAAAAATTAAGAAAAAGTATAAATATTTTAGGAAATAAATACGAAACATTTAAAGAAAAATATTTAAACCTTAAAGAAATGAATGAGAAAATTGAAAACGAAAATAAGAAACTACAGATATGTTTAGATGAAAAAGAAGATGATATTTCTGATATGATGGTTAAATTAACACATTCTGCTCATAAATCAAAAATGAATTTAGATGCAATTGATTTTCTTAATAAGGAAAAAGAAGGTTATATGATTAAACATAATAATTTGATTAATGAAAACAATGTTTTAAAGGATAAAATTAAAGTGATTAAACAGTTTAATGTTAATGATCTAGTAAGTGAAATATTGGAAATTCAAATGAAAATACAAGAACTCAATGGTGGATTTATAAAAATCAAAGAAAATAATGAGTATCTTTGTAATAGAAACAAAGACCTTGAAAGTTTAACATGTCAATTGAATGTTGAATTAAAATCAACAACCGAACATCTTAGAGTAGAAAATGACAAAATTGTTAGTTTAAAAACAGAAATAATTAATGATTTAAATGAAAAGCACCTTAAAGCTAGTGAATTAATAAACAAACAGAAAAGCGTTATTGAAAGTTTAAGAGAAGAAAGAGAGAATTATTTAAAAGAAAAAGATTTGAAAGACTCTTATATAAAGAAACTTGAAGAAAATTACCAGAAAGAAATTACTAAAAGTGATAAATATTTAGAAATGCTGTGTAAAACTGATCTAGAACAAAATAAGAATAAATCAGTAATGAATTTAGATTTGGATGACATTCTTGATGAAAATAAATAATTTTACCCTCATTTTTAAGTAAAACTTTATGAGAAGCACTGAATATTTTATGATTTATCCAGTTCATTTGAATAGTTCAAAGAGTATAAAAAACGGAAGACATTACTCATTAGACATGACAGTTGATAATCCATCTATGGGAGAGATTAAGAATGCACTTAAGAACAATAAAATTAGTTATAATGAAGAAGCCAATAGAAGACATCCTAAAGATTTAGAAGTAACTGGTAGATTTAAGGTGTTTGATAATGATAGGAAGAAAGTGGTTCAAATGGTTGTTGAGAATATAAAAAATTCAAGAAACAAAAAGCCTGAAAAGATTGACAACAAGCTAAATTTAGTTCCTAAGAAGAAGAAGTTAAAGAAAAAGAAATAAATTTTTTATTAAATTTTATAAGCATAAACATATTGATGGAGGATAATGAAAAGATAAGAGATAAATTAAATAAACTAAAAGAACAGTGTAAATTTTCAGAAAACATAGAAAATACATGTAAGTTGCTAATTAATGAACTTAATAATACTGATTATAAGGTTATGGACTCTTTTAAACCATTTATTTTGCCTAAACAAAACATAACTAAACTTTTAAATTTCTATAAGTTGTATACAGAATCACTTAAGAAGATTGAAAATATACAAATAGAAATAGAGAAGGTTGGTTTAAGTGATGATGAGAAGATTTTAAGAATTAAAGATTTAGATGATATGAATGTATTGAAATTAATGAATAACTATTTAAAATGTTTAGATGACTTAAAGAGTTATATAAAGGTGAATATGGTACGTGAACTGTGTAAAAAATCAAAAAAATATTATGAGGGAATAGTGAGTAAAATAGAGGAAGCCTTTTTCAATGCCTTAAAAAGATTACCAAAAGTTGTAAATTCAATTGACTTGTATGGAAAGTTTTTGATCAGATCATTAGATAAGAAAGAATTTCTCTCTAAATACACACAGGCTTTGTATAAGATACTTGGATTTTCTGAAGTAAAAACATTTCCTATTTTAAATCAAAGAACTAAAAAACTTACACAATATCTTAATATGGTTAAAAATATAAACACACAAATAATAGGAAAGACAGAAGCACACAATATAAATATTGGTCTCATCCAACTAATTATAATCAACCTTAAAAAGGTTATAGGTGATATTTTATTGAAGGTTGAAAAAGAAATAAAACCTAATCAAATTCCTTCATTAGTAATTCTTTATAATAACTTAAGACATACAGAGGGGCCTATTGTTGATGAGATTGAGGATCTTTTTGTTTATAAAGAACAGATACTCAAATTAATCTTAAATTGTTTAGTTCATTTCTTTGCTTATCTAGAAACACTTGATTCACCCAATACAGACTTAAAAACAGAATCACAAGTATTGACATTATGTGATATATTTAAATCATTTGAAAATAATAAGTCTATTAAAAGGGAATGGGTTAGAAAATTTGGACCTTCTTTTGGTGTTTATAATTCAGATGAACTTTATGATAATTTTTGTAGGAAATGTTTAACTAAAGTTGAGAAAGCTTCTAATAATTTGAAAAATTATGACAAATACATCTATCTTATTAATAATAAAGCACCTTTTAAGGAGTTTGTTAAAATGTATGATAATATGACAATGGAAAATTCTATAAAAAAGGATGTGAAGCTTGTTATTGGATTGTGGAAAATATCAATAGAGAAATATGATGGTGTGACTTTAAATAGGTTTATGTTAAAACAATTGGAAAAACACAAAAAATATTACTTACCTAATGAGGAAAGAAATATTTTACATTCAAATCTAACAGAAACAGTTGAAGAATTAATAGCTGCTAATATTTTACAGGGACAAGTATCAAAACTTAAAAATGCTATTGAAATGAGTTACACTGGTACAAATTAAATTTATTAGTGATCTAAACTAATTTTAAGGTTTTGACAAATCTGAGACAAGTATGAAATAAATGCAGCTCTAAGCATAAATCTTTTTGGTTTATTTTTATAACCTTTACATTTCAATACTATTGATGCTCTGATGTTTTTAATACTGGAACCTGTTTTTTCTTCATTTACTATTTTGAAAGTATCATGATAATCAAAAAAATTCTCTTTAAGGAAATCATAAATCTTATTTTTTAATTGAATTAATTTTGAATTAGGTATTTCAGAGGGTAAACTAAAATTAAATATGAGTATTTTTTCGGGTGCCTTAGTCATATTAAATATCTTATTATTGAGTAGATCAGAATTATTAAATTTTAAAATGTGACCCTCTATATTTATAAAAGAAGTTGATAATAATCCCATTTTAAAAACTTTAAGTTCCTCATTAGATACAATAACTTCATCACCAATATCATAAGGATGTGAAATCAGTAGTAAAATACTTTTAACAATCTTATCAATCATATTAGCACCAAATATATGAATTACAAATCCAGAGGAAGCTAAAACACTTAAAAACTTAGTTATTGACACTTTGAGAATAATTAAGCTTAATAAAAAACTTATAAATAAAATGATCACATAAATTAACCTAACAATAACATTACAAAAACTTTTAACTGATTTGAGTGATTTAGTTAATATTAACCTTTCTTGATAAAAATTAATGATTGTGTCTCTAAATTCCTTTTTATGAACTAATTGATCGTTACTATAATCAAAGTAATCAAATGCAACTAAAGCTTCTTGTTTATCTTCAAATATTTTAGAAAAACTTTCAAAATTTATATCAATATTGTTGGTTGAAAGTTTTTTAAATACATCTTTAGCTAGGTTGATAGCTTCATTAATGTTATTTAATGTTGGTTTTTTAAGAAGCATGCCTTCTTCAGACTCATTTATAAGATCAATTGATTTACTACTTTCTAACCTAGAAATATTTACAATACTGTCATTGCTATGTGTTATTAAGGTTGAACTTTTATTAAATGATTGTATTCTCTTTAATATTTTTTCAGTATTTTCAACATATTTCATTTTGTTAGTTAATGATTTTTTGATAAATAAAAGTTTTAATTTTTTAATTAACAAACTAAAAAACATTAACATTACAGTGAATAATATAGCAATTTCAATACATCTTTTCATAATTAGATTAAAAGATTTCATGCTATCAATAAATATAAAATCAATTAAATAATAAGATGTTAACAACCACAATATTACAACAAACAATTTGATTACTGTAATATAATAATCAATAGTATAAAATAATTTTGTTTTTTTAAATACAAACAATATTATGTTAAAAATTAATGAAATGAATAAAAAAATTCCACTTATTAATAAACTACTTTCAATCATAAAATTAATTTTTAAATTGTTATCAAATATACTATACAAATTAAAGAGGTACCATAACGCTCTTAAACAAATTAAAATAAGAAAAATAAAACTACATATTTTTTCAAAAATTCTAAAAAATAAGGAAGATATACCCACCCTCGATTCTATTTCTTTTATTTCATCATCTGAAATGTAAATTTCACTATTATTCCAATTAAACTCTTCAAGTTCTTCTTTAGTTTCTTTTTCTATCATATATTTATAAAAACAAAACTTTATCAAAAAATATTACCCAAAACAGAATATAAATAAACAAACTCAATTTAATTAGATAATTGACTTAGAATTGAACCTGAATTAACATTAAAAGTTGTATTAGTTGATTGAGAAACACTATTAACATTATCATGATAATTGGAGTTTGAAAGACCAGATGCTATTAAAGGTATAACAATTTGTTCAGAAAACGAAACACTTTCGTCATCATCAAACACACTTTTATAATATTCTTTGGCTTTATTGTTTTTCTGATTAGTTTCAGTTTTTGGTTCACAATTTAAATTTCTTCTAACTACGTGTTCTTGACCTTCAAATGTATAAACACTCATAATTTGAATTCCTTTTTCTAATTTTTCAAAATCATATGAATCATCATCAAAGGTTTCCACCTTATTAATAAAAGTTGTATTCTCGTTTTCCATTGTTTCTATCATAATTTCATCAAAGGTTTTATCTGTTTCTTCTTCTGTAAAACTAACCTCATTCAATGTTTTTAAATTATTATTAAAAGACTTTTCTTTTAGTTTATTAGTACCCAATTCCTCTTTAAATTTAATATTATCAGATTTAATAATCTTATGTTTTTTATCTAGTTCAATGTTAGTAGCTACATTTTTTGATTCTTCTTCTGAGTTAAAATCTTCAAATGTTTTATCTGACTCATTTAATACGTCTAATTCTTTGATATCTAATTTATTATCAATTTTTGAATTCACTCTTTCAAATTCTTCTTTAGAAACCTCATCAACTTTAATATTATCTGAATTTCTATCAAAATCATTAAAAGATGATTTGCTGAGGTTTTCTTGTAAATCAGATGATCTCTTTGTAAAATAATTCAATGAATTATCTTTTATAGATGAAATGCTATTTAGTTTTTCAGATTTTTTTAATATTAAAATCTGAAGATTCATCATTTTCAGAACTTTTTGTTTCAACAAAAAATTTTAATTCATTAATATCACTATTAGTTGTTGTAGATAATTTTAAATTTTCTTCTTTTAAATTGTCTTTAATTGAAGAATTAAGTTTACTATTAACAGGTTTTTTATCATCTTGCATTAACGCATCATCCACTTCTTCATTTTTATTATCATACTCATTAAAAACATCATTTTTAATATTAACAGATTGAGTTGAAAGTTCATTAAATAATATTTCTTCATTATTTACAACTTGTTCATTTTCATTATTATTAGAGCTATTCAATTTAGGATTCTTTCTACCAGTATCTTCAGCAGTGGTTGGTAATTTAGTTTCTTTAGTATTCATTGAAAAATATTCACCATTAAGTCTTAATAAAAGAAGTAATAATAAAAGTGCCACAACAACATGTAAAATTGACGTTTTGATGTTCATGGAATCTTTATCTTTCTTATCTTCATTATCCTTTTGTTCAAATTCCTTATCTAAGTACCAGGAATCTTCTCTAGTAGTGTTATGCCTTGTAAATGATTTTTTATCATTATTGACATCCCCAAATGTAACAGAACCTTCATTATTAAAATTATTTTTATTTTTACGCTCCTCAATATTTACCATGAAAAATTTTTTAACTAAAACGTCATAAAAATGTTTAAAAATTTTTTTAAAAATACTAGAAAATCAAAATGTCTAATAAATTTTATTTTTCAGCATCAAAACTTTGAATATCTTTAACAACAAACTTACCATCATCTTTTTTAAGTTTTAAACAAATAGAAACGTCATTAATTTCTTTAGTTAAATTTACGTGTGATTTAAGAAGATTTTCTGAAATTTTAATAGGAATTTTTTTATCACATGGAACAGTTAATAAAGTACCATTTACTGGATAAAAAACTTTAAGTTTAAAAGTTTTTTCAATTAAATCTTTAAGAATAATCATTCTTTTTTTATCTCCGTGTACAAGCATTACGTTTTCAGGTTTACATTGATCAATCATTTTCAGAGTACCGAAAGAATCAGTGTGTGCACTAAATGCTATTTTATAAACATCAATTTTTATATCCACAACTTCATTAAGAATAGATAATTTTTTTTCTCCATTTAATATTTTATCACCCACAGTACCTCTAGCACAATAACCAGGTAAAATAACCGAATTTTTAGAGTCACTACAAAGTTCTTTAAAGATTCTTAAAGAGTTACCAGAATGAAGCATTGCTGGTGATGCAAATATAATAGATGATTCAGTGTTAGATAAAGCATGATTATTGTAAGGTTGAATCTCTTTGAACTCAAAAACATTTCTAATATTAATTTTATCTTTGACAGCTTGATTGGTATAACTGATAAATTTTTTATATATTTCAGTGGCTCTTTCAGCTAACCCACCACTAAAGTAGATGGGTGTTTTTAATCTCATTCGTTCCCAATAATTTTCTAATAACAAACAGATCTCTTGTGCTCTACCTAATGCGAATATTGGAATAAGAACTTTCCCACCCCTATCAATTGTTTTCTGTATTACCTGTAAAAATTCTCTTTCTTTTATTTTTCTACAATCTCTTATTACACTTCCGTATGTTGATTCAGTTATTAGTAAATTTGGTCTTAGTGTATCTATTTTAGCTGGTCCAAGATGCTTATCTGCTGTAGTACTATAATCCCCGGTGTAAACAACACTTTCATCATTATACTTTACATAAAACATAGCAGCTCCAATAACATGACCTGCATAATAAGGTGTAATTTCAATACCATCATCTCTTTTAAGTGTCTCTTCCATATTAATAGGTATTATTTTATTAAGACACCCTGTTATATGAGACATGTTAAAAATTTCTTTTTCTTTATACTTTAGTTCTAAAATTTTTTTATAATCTTCAAGTAAAATAGGAATAACTGCCTGAGTTAGATATGTCATATAAATAGGACCATCAAATCCTAATACTTCTGTGAAATATGGTAATGCGCCACAATGATCCAAATGGAAATGTGAAATTATAATACAATCTAAAACTTCATTAAGATTCAACGTTTTACTTAACAATGTAAAATCCGGAAATCTTCTCTCATCTGCATATCCAATATGCATCCCACAGTCAAACATTATGTTCTTATCACCAATTGTAATAACCACACAGGACTTACCAACATCTTGTTCAGCACCCAGTGTTAATACTTTCATGAAAAATGAATAAAATTTTCTTAAGAAAATTTAGAAATCAAAGCCCATGAATGAAAAGAGTAAAAATGACAATAAAAGTAAAATTTACTTTCCTGGTGATGAGATATGCGAAAATACTGGTTACATAAGAGGTCATGGAACCAATTTGAGAAAAGGAAAAATCGTATCATGTTACTATGGTACGTTAAATCAAATAAACAAACTAATTACTGTTAAACCCAATCATTTTGTTAGACATAAATGTGAGATTGGTGATATTATAATTGGAAGAGTAAAAGAAATATACAATAGAAAGTGGAAGATTGAAGGAAATTGTAGCAATGACACAACTATAGCATTAGGGGCAGTTAATTTACCAGGTGTTACTCAGAGAAGAAGAATAGAAGCAGATGAAATGGAAATGAGAAATATTTTTACTATCAATGATTTGGTGGTCAGTGAAGTACAAAAAGTAGCAAAGAATGGCAACACATCTTTACACACAAGAAGTGATAAATATGGGAAACTAACAAATGGTTTATTAATTACCATACCAATAGAAAAGTTTAAATCATCAGAAATAAAATTTGTTAATACAGAAAAAATTTCTACTATAATCGGTAATAATGGTTTTATTTGGATTTCAGGTGATATAGATACAATTATTGAGGTTAGAAATATAATTACAAACAAATTAAACAAGATTAATGAGTTAATAAATGTGTATGAAATTATTCAATCAATTAAATAAAATAATAGTTTTGATTTGTTATTTTATTTAAAATAATTAAAAATATTTTTTTATAAAAATTTTAATTATTAAAAATCATAAATTAAATTAGTAAAAAAATTTTTAAATAAATTAAAAATATTTTTATAATGACTAATTCATATAAAAACAAGAATGCTATATTGATTTAATTTTTGAAACTTTTATAATTCATTAAAAAATGTTTTTATTTTCAAAAAAAACTAATTAATTATAAAAATATTACATCAGTTCATAAATCATATGTATAAACTTTACTTCTTTATTAATATTATTAATAGAAAATACTTTTCCGTTTCTTAATCCATAAAGTAAAGTAAATTGTTCAGCACTAATATAACTAATGTCAGAATCATGAACTTTTATTAGATTATCATAATCATCCATAAATATAAAAACATCAAGAATATTATCAGTCTTATCATTTATGTCGTCGTTAACCAGGATATAATCATTAGGCTCCATTTTAATATACTCATACTTAATCAAATTAAAAGATTCAATAGAAGGTGCAAAAGGAGTAGACTTTAGATTAATTTTACTGACTCTTCTTTTAATAAAAGGTCCAGATTTTTCAATTGATTCTTCTTCTAATTCAAAATATCCTAAACACATAGAAAAATACTTATTTTCTTGGTGATTTAAATTAGTTAAATTTTCTTTTGTGATTGGCAAATCGATATAAATTAAATCATCAGGTACCTTCATATTGTCATTTTTTAAATCTCTAGACTCATTTATTTTCCCCTTCACATTTAACCAACCAGTTATAGCCTGTCTTTTAACATCAAGAACTTTTTCAACCTCATGAAAACTAACATCACTTACTTTAAAATAAGCCAATCTATTACGTTTTGGTTTAATTTTTAAATGAACTGTTTTACAATCATTCTCATAAATAACTAAATTACCGCTTTTACAATCATTTAAATATAAAATAAAAGCAATTTCTCTTCCAGCTACACAATCATCATGAGTGTATAAATAATCACCTTCTCTGTAATATGATCCAAAAATATTAAAATATGTATCTTTGTATTCACTAAATTGTTTAGAAATTTTTTCTTTCAAAAAATCCATCTCAATAC
>LVKB01000053.1:5638-16161 GCA_002087885.1 Hepatospora eriocheir
ATCACCCAAAGGTTCTATTTTAACTTTTCTTATCTTCTCATTAAGTTTATCAAATAATTCAATTTGTTTATCCGAATCAGTTATACTGACCTTTTTCAATTGTTTAGCTTTCTTAAATAATAAAGCTTCCTTAAGAGATCTCAATTCAACTATTATGTTAGTTAGGTTACTAAAAGAACTTGGAATATCTTTTGGATTTATTTCAATTGATTCTTCTACAACTGACACTAAATTAAAACTTTCACTTTTTATTTGTTGCCAACTTACTTTTTTCATTATAAAGATTTAAATTAATAATTTTAAAATAAAACTTAATTAATGAAATAAACTATTAAAAGTATAATATTTAAATTTATTTACATAATCATTGTATATAAACAAGGTGAAACATAAAGAAATAAAATAAAAAAATTGTTTGTAAATATACTAAAAATGTTAAATTGGAAAGTATTGAAACATATAAGTGGATTTTTAAGAGAGATTGAACCACATGATACATATGTCAGTGAGAAGGTTATTGATAATATTCATTCAGTTTCATCTTTTATAGCTAAGGCTGATACTGATAGTGTTCAATATAAGGATGATAAAATTATTTTAATATCTGATAATAATGAAGGCAGTTTAGTAAACTTTAATGAGAAAATAAACATTAACAACTTTGCTATAAGTATTGATATAGATAATATTATACATCATGATCATCGAAAGTCAGGTATATACTTATGGGTTACAGAATCTAAGTTGACGAGAGGAACTTTAAAGGGGGCTAGTAATAAGTTTAATGGTATCATGGCTGGAATTGAATTTGCATACAACCGTATTAATACAGTTTTTACATACAATTTTGGAATTGATTATACAAACAGGGAAAAGCATGTTATTCATGACGATAATTTAAATATGAAGAAACTTAATGATGTAAAAAAAATTACTTTTAAAATGATTCATACTGAAAAAAATCTTAAATTGGAAGTTTATGGAGATGACAAACTAGTTTCTGACACCTTTAAGATATTTGATCCAAATTACTTAAAAATGGACTTTAACGCCTATAATCTTGGAATTACAACTGTTTATGAACATCCTTCTGAATCATCAACTATTAAAGCAAGCAATCTTTTAATATCAGAAAGAAATGAAAGTGATCAATATCACCCAGTGGATTTACATACACCTTTAAATGACTTTATTAAAACTAAAAGTGATGATGAAATCAGATTGGCACTAGCAAATGCATCACACTTTATAAACTATTTAGCAGCTGCTTTTGGTGTGTCTGATAAATCAACAATTCAATCTTTAGTTGTAAAATCTATTGATTCTGCTAAGATTGCTAAAGACAAAGTAGAAGAATTTGTTTCAAGTGTTGCCAAAAATAGAAAATTGAGTATAAAAAACAATGATAATGGAATTAATGATAAGTTGAAGGCGTTAGAATTTGATTTAAATAATATTAACATGAGAATGATGTTATTAAAAAAGAAAATTGCAACTATTACACCATCTGAAACTGATAATACTTTACTGATTATAATGGCTAGTGTAATTGGAGTAATGAGCTTAATAAAAGTAATATCGTTTATTATCTCAAAGAAGAAATCAGAAATAAAAAAAGAATAAAATTCTTTCTTTAATTTTTTGTTATTTGAATGTATTCGGAAAAAGTTCCAACGTTTTTAAAGAATATAAAAAGACCTTGGAAAATACTGGCACCAATGGTAGATAATAGTGAGGAAGCTTTTAGAATTTTAGTAAAGAATTACGGATGTGATTTTGGTTATACAGAAATGGTTAATACGACAGTTTTAAATAGAATGAAATTTAAGTTTGAAAAGAATAAGTGGTTTAGTGATGTTAGTAAAGACAGACCATTAGTTGTTCAAATTTGCGGCAATGACCCAATCACAATGCTAAAATCATCTCGAAAACTAGAATCATTTTATGATGCAATTGATATCAATTTGGGATGTCCACAACATTGTGCAAGAAAAGGAGTGTATGGTGCTTGGTTAATGAATGATCAAACAAGAATATTTGAAATAGTTAAAACATTATCAAGTGAATTAACAATTCCAGTTTTTTGTAAAATAAGAGTTTTTGATTCTATAGAAAAATCAGTAGAATATGCTAAAATGATTGAAAATGCAGGTTGTTCTTTATTAACTGTTCATGGAAGAACAATTCATCAAAAGGGTAAAAATACAGGTCTTGTTTCATTAGATCATATTAAGGCTATTAAAGAAGCTTTGACAATTCCTGTTATTTCTAATGGGGGTATCCTAGAACATAAAGATATTGAAAAAACTCTTAATTATACTAAATGTGATGGGGTTATGATAGGTGAACCTATATTGTATATTCCTACTATATTTTCTGTTAAAGAGGTTGATCCATTTGAAATATCTAAAGAATATTTAAACATATGTTCTAAGTATCCGGGATCTGCTGATATAAAACATATAAGATCACATTTGTTTAAATTTTTATATGAACCTTTTACTTTATTACCTGAATATAGAAACATTTTTCTTAAGAAGAGATCAATTTACGAATTAATTGATTTTGTTAATCAATTTAAAAATGCTTTCCCAAATATTAAGTTCAAATTAAAACCTTATTTAAGATCAAATATTTTGAAATAAACGTTAATTTAAAGTTAATTTTAACTTTTTTAATATCTTAAAAATGAAATTTATAATTGAAAAAATAATTTAATTATAAATCAAATCTTATTTTATTAATAAATTATTTAAATACTTTTCATAATAAATCAATAAACATGATGTAATTATTTAAAAATCATAATTTTTTTGTTTTTAAAAACCAACTATTTTATTTTTTCTATAAAACACAATCAAATTGGTATATTATAAAAAAGTAAATCATTACAATCTGTTTTTTAATAATAATTTTATTAGAAATTTAAAATACAATAGTTTTTTATATTAATTTAATCATTGTCATTTATAAAATAAAAAATTTGTTATTTTTATAGTTTGATTTTCTAACATAAAATTTAATTTATTTTTATAAGAGTTAAAATGTATTATTCTGTTAATAATTTAAATTTATCATATAAAAATGATTCTAATTAATAAATAAAGTTTTATTTTTATACTATTAAAGAAAACAATCAACGTTTTTATTAATATTATTTGTGTTGGAAAATAGTTTAATTAGTTTTTTAAGAAAGTCATTAAGTTTTAATCAAATTTTTATCCATCAAAAATATTATGGTATTTAAAAAGAGTAACAAAGACACTAAAAAGGAAAAGGAATATTCAACTCCTTTAAATGAATATAATTCATTTAACAATTATTCAATAGAAAAATTTAATCAATTAAACCTAATTGTAAATATTTTTCATAAAGAATTAGATACTTGTAATTAATTATTCTATTAGACATTGCAGTAAAAAATGTAATAAAATTAGTAAGTATTGATACAACAAAGTTTTTTTCATATTCCGTATTGTTTAAATACATTTTATAAACTGACTTAAAATGAAATAATAGAGCAATCATTTCTTTCTGTTTAGAACCCATTCTTGAATCAATATCAGAATTATTTTTTCTTATTTCGTAAAACAAAATAAATGATTTTTCAAGCATTTCAATAAAAATATTGATAAACTCAACATACTTCTTTTCTTTTATTGGAGTTAATTCAAGTAAAGACTTTTTAAAAATCATAAATGAAACCTCATCTATTTTAAATCCTTTATCATATTCTGTTTTTATTAAATTAATATATCTAGCAACAATTCTAAAACATTGATTTTTGTTTATACTCATGTATATAAACTTTAGATTTATTACATGATATAGAAGACTATTAGTTGAGTATTCACAAGAATTATTTTCATCGAAAACAAAATTAATTATTTCAAATGATCTTTTAAAATTTTCCATATTAAACCTTTGTTTAAACATCCAAAATCTGTCAGTAATACAAGATTCACTTTTTTTAAACACTTTAGGCAAAACTAATTCAACAACAGAATCATAGATGTAAATAAAATTGCTACTAATGGGGGTGTTAATAATAAAATTATTTGTAACAGAATCATCCTGATGAACACTTTCATTTGAATGAAAGTGACATAAATAACACATTACTATCATTTCATATGGATCAACGATAACTTGATCTTGTTGATTCATTAATAATTCAATGTATTTAAGAGTATCACTATTTTGTCTTTCGTGTTCAGGTAACATATTTTCAATATATGCTAAAATCATACTTAACTTAGAAGTTTGATCATGATAACTTTGACATTTGTGATAAAATTCTTGTAATGATTCAAGTGAACAAAATAAACAGGTGATGTTTATTATAAACATTGGGGTATAAAATTTTTTTTATTAAAATAAAATTTTTTAATTTTCAAATTAGTTAAATAAATAATTAAAAATTGTTTTAGTTGTTAATTCCTAAGATTTTCTTATCTTATTTTAATAAAAATTTAATAAACTGTTATTTATTTAATATTTTTAGATTAATTTTAATGAAAATGAAAATTAAAAAATCTAAAAAATTTTTTATTAAAAAAGCATTCATATAACAAATTCATCCAATATTTTAAATTATTTAATCTTTCAAATTATAAACAAATCTCTTAATAAAAATCTAGAACTAATTATTTATTAAATTTTATAAATTTATTGAATTTTTTTAATTAAAATTATTATGGATTCAAGTAACAGAATAAGAGAGAAAATAACAGAGATACAGAATAATTTACTGGTTTGTAGAGGCAATTTATCACAATTAGGGAATGTTAATATTCAGTTGAAAGCTCTACTTGGGATAATAAACACTTCAGACTTAGAGGAAGGAGAAAAAATTGAGTGGATGGATGAGTATAACAAGCTGAATGATGTTTTTAATGAACTTCAGGGAGTAAGACAGGAACACAAATCCAAACTTTCTAAAGATGTAAATGAGGCAAATATTACAACTAAACGTTTTTCTGAGAATTACATGTCACAAGATCATCAAACAAACGATGAATTTTACAGCAATGAGGGAAGTAGGATTGATAAGATAATTGCTAAAGGAATGGATTCATTAGAAAATCTTAAAAGACAAGATGTTTATATCAACAGTATTAATAACAGGTTAAAAGGTATTCTTAATAGATTAGGAGTAAGTAATACTACAATAGCTGATATTGAGAACAGATCATTTGGTGATAAAACATTGTTTATTATATTAATTTTAAGCTTAATTCTTCTTATAATTTTGTTAAAATTTATTAATAAATAAAAAATTATTTTTAAGCCCCTAAAATGGTTTTTTATAAAATTGGAAGAGCGTTTATGAGAATTTTCATTTTGATAAACCTTTTAGTTTTCATAACAATTGCCGCAGTGTTAGGAACCGTTTTAATTTACGTAATAACTTTAATTAACAATAAAAAATTAGAAAAATGGTTCAGATACTTTTTGTTATACATGCAAGCTAACATTGTGTTTATTGTTTTTGGACCGTTTTTTCCCTTTCCTATAACGGTAAGATTTAATAAGAAGGTTATTAAATCTAAGAAGAGTATTTTAATATCCAATCATATTTGTGATTATGATTGGATTTATATGTTGGTGTTGGCCTACCAGTGGGATAAATTAGAGGATTTTAAGTTCATTATGAAAAAAGAATTAAGTGAAGTTCCTCTTTTAGGTACTATTCTTAAATTTGAAGGTAACGTTTTCTTAGAAAGGGGTAATAAAGAACGGGATATCGAGATACTTACGAACAAGGGTAAAGAATTTTCTATGGAAGATAGGCAATTACTATGTTTCTTCCCTGAAGGAACTTATCCTGATATTAAGAGTTTCCAAAAATCTATTAAATATGCTGAGAAGTCTGGAATACAACATTCCAATGGAGCTTGTTTTATTCCTAAAAATGTTTTGTTACCAAGATCTAGTGGATTTGATATTTTAAAGGATTCATTTACTTATGACGGTATAATAGATGCAACGATATTCAATAATCCTTATAACTTTATTTATATTAACGAGTCATCATTGATGGACTTTTTTATATTCGAAAAGTTTCCTATTGCACACTTTTTCCATATTGAATTCTTTGAATCTTCTGAAGTTGGAGATGATTTTATTACTCAAGCTTTTACTAATAAAGATAAAATTCTTGAAAAGTATAATGAAAAATACGATGGAAAGTTTATTAATAAACAAGAAAACGTTATTAAAATTTTAGACGAGGTTGATATTAAAAATAAAAATGAATATGAAACAGCTACTTACTACATAAAATCCAAATATAGATATCTTGTCTATTGTTTCATTGGATATTTTTATATCAAACTAATTTTTAAGTTCTTTAGTAAGTAAAATTCATATTTAAAATTTATTTATTTAGATGAAACATACTTTTCTAAAACTTTCATATTCTCACCCCCATAAAGAATAGTTACTAAACAATTCTCTGGATATGAAAAATCATGTAATAATTTAGGTGTGATAATAAAGAATTGAGAAGTTTCACTCATTGTTTTAAGCACTTCAAACACTCTCTTTTCATTGTTTGAATCCATGCCTTGATTTATTTCATCTACTAATTTAAAAGGTGTATTGTTATCATGTAAGGCAAGTAAAAACAAAACAGTTGTTAAAGATTTCTCACCACCTGATTGTCTTGATGCTGATAATTTCCTTAAGGCATCATTTGCTCTAAACTTAACAAAAATATTCATTAAAAATTTACCACTGTTAAAATCATTTTCATCGTTATCATTTTTATCTTCATCTTCCTGTCCAAAATTTAATTCTAACAACCCATCAAACCCAAACATTCTTAAAAATCCTTGAAAACGCTGACTTACTATCTTCAAATTATTATTTAAATTTTCATAAATTTTGAGTTTATCTGATTCAAATTTTTTAATTTTTCCATCTCTTTTTTTTCTCATTGTTTCAATATCAAATTTAATTTTTTCATATTCAGTTTCTCTTGAAATAAAATCTCCTTTAATGGTACCTCTGGGATTTAAAACTTTGTTAGCGCATGTTAGTGAATTAATCTTAGCTCTTATATCAATCTCATCCTCAGGTAAATCTAATACCTCTTCTTTAAAACATAAAATTGGATCCACATGTAGTTGTCTACCTGTAACTGATTTTATTTGTAATGACTTAACCTTCTCATTATAGTCTTTTTCCTTTTCTTCAATTCTCTCTAAAAAATCCGTAACTTCTTTAACTTTTGTTTTATACTCTTTCTCATACTTCTTTCTGTCTTCATATTGCTTTTTAATTTCTATTACTGCATTTTTCTTGAAACTTAAATCTCTTTTATTGTTATTGTAATTTAATTCAATATCTCTTACTTTATCTATGTTAATTTTAGGTATTTTATTCTTTGCTAAAACACTATTTAAAATTTTATATTCAGACTTGATTTTGTTCTTTATATTTAAAATCTCATTTTTATCATAATAAATTAGTTGCTTTAATCTTATTTCTTTAATACTTTGTTCAACTCTCACAATGCTATGTAATATTGAAGTAATATTGTGAATACCAAAGTTATTGTTGTGTATTTTTATTGCTTCTTCTATGTTATTCTTTTCATTTAATAAACTCTCTGCTTCACTTAAATTAATTTTTCTTTCTCTATCTAAAATACTCAATTGCTTATCAATTTTACTTACGTCAACAGAATAACTAAATAAATCTCTAGGCTTTATTCCTACAGACTTTGATATAATCTCATTGTTATATCTATTTCCTTTTATCTCAATAAAAAGCTTATTAAAAATCATTCTTTTTACATTTTTAAGTGTTTTAATTACTATCTGATCATCTATTTTATTTTTAGATACGGGTATGTAATTAAACATACCAGTAGTTGTATAATAATTTTTATAAGGTGTGTCGGCGATTAAATAATCAAATGCAACACCTTCTATACCCAGTAATTCAAGTTCTCTTTTATCAGGTTTGGGAATATGAATTTCACTGAAATCAGCAACAGATAAATTAATTTTTAATTTCATTTGATCTTTTAACACTTTTGAAAATTTGTGCATATCAGAAGAATTTTTAAATAAGAAAGTTGTTAATTGAATAAAACTTAATAAAGATTCTAGTTCATCTTTGAATTCATTTGCTATTTCAATATGAAGAAAAGAAGGCTCTAAATATTCTACACCGATATCATTCTTTCTCAAATATTCAACAGCTTTATATGTGTCAGGATGGAATTTATATAAAAGTTCCATTCTTTGTGCCTTAGCAGAGTTATAATTGTTTTTAGTTCTAGTTAACTGCTCAATTTTAGTTTGTAATGTTTTAGATTTACTTTGAAATTTATCATTTTTCTCTTGTATTGCTTGTCTCTTAGCTTCAATAAATTCTTTTTTTGGTAAAATAGCTTCTATATTTTCTATATTAAATTTATCATTTTCAAGATCATTAAAAACTAAATCAAATTTAGATTGATCTTTACAAAATGCCTCTTCAGGTAAACTAAGTTGATTATTTTCATTTATAAAAATATTAGGATCTTGAGATTTTTTTAAAATTGAAGTAATCTTATTTTTCAAATCTGATTTAAGTTCAGCAAGGATTTTCTCTTCTTTTCTCTTCCTTATGTTAGCTGTTTCGTTATCCTCTTTGATTCTTCTGTTTTCACTCTCAATTCTTTCTCTTTCATTGTAAGTTATTTGAAGCTTTTTAAGTAATTCATTCATTCTACTACAATTTTCAAATATTCTGTCATTTTGCCTACTTAATTCTTCAATAACCTTTTTATAGTTAGCCAGTTCTGGTCTAGATTCATATTCTTTAACTTTAGATTCTAGTTCTACAATCTTTTTTTCTTCCTCTTTTAATTTCTGTTTTACATCTTTGAGAGAAACTTCTACCGAACTTAGTTTATACTTAAGTTTTTCAGATTCTATTAACTTTTCTTTATAATTAAGTAACTTAATTGCTCTAAGATTATTTTCAAATTGCAACTCTTTTTCCATTTCTTTTGCTAGCACATCTAAATTGTCATCTATCCTTTCTATCTTTTTAGTCTCTGTATTAATTGTAACATTCAACAATTCAATTTCATTTTGTAAGGTATATAAATCTTCAATTAAAGATAGATCATCTTTCTTAGAAGTAAGGAAATTACTTACTTCTGTAAACAGCTCTCTGCTATTTAATTTAACAAATTCACTAACCTTTTCTTGTGGTAGAAAATTAGTTAAATTATTACAATCTATGTTCAAAATACTAACAAACTTAAAATATTCTTTATTAGATATAAGAGCTCCATTTATAAAGAACTCAGATATCGGTTTTCCATTCTTAAATCCGATTTTTCTTTTTAAATTAATATTTTCGTTTTCTTCAATTTTTAATGATTTCACTTCATCCCTTTTAATTTTAAGTGGTGATTTCTTACAAACTACACACTCTATAACAGCACTATCACTACCAAACTTTACATAGTCTTTAATATTCCTAGATTTGCCTATCGTCTTAGGTGTACCATTAAATATAAAAGCTAGTGAATTGGCAATAGAACTCTTCCCTGATCCATTTGGTCCTGCTATAAGATTAAGTCCTGGTCCAAACTTAAACTCTTGGTACTCGTATGTCTGAAAGTTACTTAATTTCAACGACAATATATTTCCATGTCTAAACTTATTTGTGTTCATAAATTTATGGTTAAAAATATTTTTAAAATAAAACTAAATTATACAACATACTAACCCATGCTTTTCTATTTAACAATTGTTTTTAATATAATAAGATGTGTGGATACAATTTTATTTACAACATTTTATTGCTATCTTGGTTATCTTGCATATTTCATAACAGATTATTTACCAAACAACAGTATAAAAATTCTAATATTTTATTTTCTTAAAACGTTTATTTTTAATGTTTTATGGACAGCCAATGGATTAGCATTAACAGACAAGTATTTTATTTGTTTAAATAAAAACCTTACTAGAATGAATAAACCTAACAATCTGATAATAAGTAACCATATCAATGATTATGACTGGTTATACATAACAAAATCAATAAGCACAATTAATAATAACAATTTTAACTTTGTAGTTAAAAGTGATCTACTTAAGATACCGGTGGTTGGTTTTGTTATGAAAAAATTTGGGTTTGTGGGTATAAATAGAGAAACTAAAGTAAATGAGTTTAACATAATAAATTCTACTCTTAAGGATAATTTTAATCTAATACTTTATCCTGAAGGTAGTGTAACACATTACAGAGGCGTAGTAGATGGAAACTTATTTGCTTTAAACAATATGATTTTAGTTAATAATAGAATATTGAAAACTACTGATGTAATAGTTCCTAGAACAAAGGGATTTAAATATCTTTTTTATGATTTATTTGAAAAAATTAACATACTTGATTTTACTATTTTAACCAATCCTTATAAAAAATACCTCTGTGGGTTTAGAAGACATAAACAATTCTGGATTACTAAAAAATATTCATCTAGTATTATATGTATAATTGATTATCAT